>ONZH01012867.1:0-73827 GCA_900303285.1 Rhinella marina
CAAGAGAACGCACAGTACAGTGGCCTATTAAAATGCCTAGATATTGTATATTTCAAAGTACACAGCCGTGTAGTAACTGAAACAGAACGGTGGGTATTTACACCAGGTATGTGAGATAATTTAACAAGAGAACGCACAGTACAGTGGCTATAAAATGGCCTAGATATTGTATATTTCAAAGTACACAGCGTGTAGTAACGAACAGACGTGGGTATTTACACCAGGTATGTGAGATAATTTAAACAGAGAACGCACAGTACAGTGGCCTATAAAATGCCTAGATATTGTATATTTCAAAGTACACAGCCGTGTAGTAACAGAACAGACGGTGGGTATTTTACACCAGGTATGTGAGATAATTTAACAAGAGAACGCACAGTACAGTGGCCTATTAAATGGCCTAGATATTGTATATTTCAAAAGTACACAGCCGTGTAGTAACAGAACAGACGGTGGGTATTTACACCAGGTATGTGAGATAATTTAACAAGAAACGCACAGTACAGTGGCCTATTAAATGCCTAGATATTGTATATTTCAAAGTACACAGCCGTGTAGTAACTGAACAGACGGTGGGTATTTACACCAGGTATGTGAGATAATTTAACAAGAGAACGCACAGTACAGTGGCCTATTAAAATGCCTAGATATTGTATATTTCAAAGTACACAGCCGTGTAGTAACAGAACAGACGGTGGGTATTTAACACCAGGTATGTGAGATAATTTAACAAGAGAACGCACAGTACAGTGGCCTATTAAAATGGCCTAGATATTGTATATTTCAAAGTACACAGCCGTGTAGTAACTGAACAGACGGTGGGTATTTACACCAGGTATGTGAGATAATTTAACAAGAGAACGCACAGTACAGTGGCCTATTAAATGGCCTAGATATTGTATATTTCAAAGTACACAGCCGTGTAGTAACTGAACAGACGGTGGGTATTTACACCAGGTATGTGAGATAATTTAACAAGAGAACGCACAGTACAGTGGCCTATTAAAATGCCTAGATATTGTATATTTCAAAGTACACAGCCGTGTAGTAACAGAACAGACGGTGGGTATTTACACCAGGTATGTGAGATAATTTAACAAGAGAACGCACAGTACAGTGGCCTATTAAAATGCCTAGATATTGTATATTTCAAAGTACACAGCCGTGTAGTAACTGAACAGACGGTGGGTATTTACACCAGGTATGTGAGATAATTTAACAAGAGAACGCACAGTACAGTGGCCTATTAAAATGCCTAGATATTGTATATTTCAAAGTACACAGCCGTGTAGTAACTGAACAGACGGTGGGTATTTACACCAGGTATGTGAGATAATTTAACAAGAGAACGCACAGTACAGTGGCCTATTAAAATGCCTAGATATTGTATATTTCAAAGTACACAGCCGTGTAGTAACTGAACAGACGGTGGGTATTTACACCAGGTATGTGAGATAATTTAGCAAGAGAACGCACAGTACAGTGGCCTATTAAAATGCCTAGATATTGTATATTTTCAAAGTACACAGCCGTGTAGTAACTGAACAGACGGTGGGTATTTACAACCAGGTATGTGAGATAATTTAACAAGAGAACGCACAGTACAGTGGCCTATTAAAATGCCTAGATATTGTATATTTCAAAGTACACAGCCGTTGTAGTAACAGAACAGACGGTGGGTATTTACACCAGGTATGTGAGATAATTTAACAAGAGAACGCACAGTACAGTGGCCTATTAAATGGCCTAGATATTGTATATTTCAAAGTACACAGCCGTGTAGTAACTGAACAGACGGTGGGTATTTACACCAGGTATGTGAGATAATTTAACAGAGAACGCACAGTACAGTGGCCTATTAAAATGCCCTAGATTATTGTATATTTCAAAGTACACAGCCGTGTGTAGTAACTGAACAGACGGTGGGTATTTACACCAGGTATGTGAGATAATTTAGCAAGAGAACGCACAGTACAGTGGCCAATTAAATGGCCTAGATATTGTATATTTCAAGGTACACAGCCGTGTACTAACTGAACAGACGGTGGGTATTTACACCTGGTATACAAAAAGGGTATTGCAGGCACACAGAACCCAGAACACTAGAGCCAAATAAACTGTATTTAAAAAAATAAAATAAAATTCACAGCCGTTATACTGCCAGATCAGATGGTGCATATACACACTAGTTATATAACAGGGTTGTTCAGCCTAAAAGAACGCTGAACAGTAGTGCCAAATATAGTTTGGTATGTAGCAGAGCACCTAATACACCACTAATGCCTCTCTCTGTCCCTACTCCAGCAGCTATCCCTGAATACAGCAGCCGTTCTCTGTAAAGTCTATATTGTAGTAAAGCTATCACTGAAGTCCACTGTAGTAGCCCTGATAAGGGCTTTTAATCACGCTCCTGCCTGTCCAACAGCTAAAACCTATCTGTCCCTTCTCCAGCCTCTGTCCCTGACTAAGTTCACGCAGCATATGCGTACGAGCAGGAAGAGCTGAGTTTTTAATATTCGAGGTCACATGGTTTTTCCAGCCAATCCATGTAGACGCTGTTTTCGCGCTGCCAGCGTGCTCAGCGTGCCTGTCATACCCCCCCTGCATGTTGATTGGTGGAAAAAGAGCGCCAGGGAAGGTGGGAGGGGAAACGAATTCTAAGTGCGCCATCGCCGTTATACTCGATTGAAATCGAGTATGCCGAATATCGTAGTATTCGATCGAATATCGGCTCGATCGAACACTACTCGCTCATCTCTAGTTATAAGCATTAAAGAATCACTGAGTATAAATCCTATTAAAACATAACTTTTACTAAAGATACTTTAAAAAGATAATCCCACATATAACAGCAATAATTAGATATAAATGAAAAATAACACTGATGGGAAAAAAAGAATTACCAATAATTAAATATGACTCCCCTCGGTACTCACTCATGAATCATACATACGTGAATGTTGATTGAGTATCCTTTTGGTATCATAGTGGAGTCAAAACAGACGGTAGGGTAAAGGTGCTTTTTATCAGGCTTCAGACGTACCACAGTCTGTAAAGATAACCAGACAAACGATGCCCAAAACCCTCTTGCGATAACGAGCTGGATGGCAATAAAACAGCAGGTAGTGCAGGGATATGTGAATGAGGCCCTTCAGGGTGACTGATAAAAAACTCCCCCTACTTGACCTACACCACCCTGCCTAAAAGCGGAGCAACGCCCTGCCTAGGAGCAGAGTGATCACCCCTAAAAGGAGCGGCCCCACTTATCGGTGGCTGACCCTGAGCGCACCCCTACCTTAAAAAATCCCATCAGTGGAAAAATGAGTCCCAACGCGTTTCCCCGTATATATTAGTTAGGTTCTTCAGGGGACGTAAAATGAAAATAGCACGGTGGCTATCAAGCGGGAAATCCCGCTGTCAATGGTATTGATAGTGCCGACCAGATAGTAGCCGCACCGGTAGGTAGTGATACAGCCTATTTTAAACCTACCGCTTAAGCCCCATATCCGCTCAACTTCCTGTACCGGCCGGTCACTCGCGTACATTGCACAATATTGCGCATGCGCAAGATGGCCGCTATACCGGAAGAATACCTACTGCGCATGTCCAAAATGGACATGCGTTCCAAATAGTAAAATAATGCGTTCCACCTATAGGTCAAGGCATGAGAGCAGAATTCTAATACAAGTTCAAACTACTGGGGTAGGAAACAATCTATAATTCGATTGGGGCACTTATGTATAATTTGTGCGGCATTCAAGACACTTTTAAACGTGGGGCATCAGAAAAAAGATGAAGGGATAATAGTACCATATACTGAAGATAATCCCTAGCAACAACAATAATTATTTTCTAATGTAAAAAGATACTTACATAAGGAACTATGTCCTCAATCTAACTAACAAATACAGACCAATTTAAATCAGTGTATTGCACGAGGATCCCTCTCTAGATTCACAGAAAGGAACTAAAAGAGATACATTCATTAAGACCCATAGGATTCACGGTCTTCAATCTAAAGATCCACTCTGCCTCTTTCTGCAGAATGTATCTATCCCAATCACCACCTCTAGGTGAGGGACGTATCACCTCGATGACATTAAAGGCCAGAGAGCGTGGGTCACCCCCATGATGTTCTCTAACATGCCGAGAAATGGAGGTGTCCCTCCTATTTCGAATGTCACCAAGGTGGTCCCCCACCCGCCTTCTAAGCTCTCTCTTGGTTTTTCCTACGTATTGGAGTGGGCAGGTACAAGTGCATAAATAAACCACTCCAGATGTTTTACAGTTGGAGAAGTCCCTAGCATGATATAATGTGCCGCTCACCAGACTGGTAAAAGTCCTCGTCTGTCTGATAAATGGGCAGGCAACACATGAACCACACTTAAACGTTCCCAGGGGTCTTCTATCCAACCAGGTGCCAGTATTAGGGGGTGCCCTATAGTGACTCCGTACAAACCGGTCCCTAAGTGACCTGCCTCTACGATATGTAATGGCCGGTCTGCTAGGCAAAACATCTCGGATGTCAGGATCTAATCGTAAAAAATCCCAGTACTTCTCAATAATCTCACGTACAGCAAAATGACAATGATCAAAAGTCCCAATAATCCTAATAATATCCTCCGTGGTCTTCCGCTGCTTATCAATTAAGAGATCATTTCGACTGTGACAGATAGCATCCTGATAGGCCTTTTTAGAACTTTCTTGGGGTAACCCCTATTGGAAAAACGTGTTTCAAGTTCCTGAGCCTGGGTAACAAAATCCCTCAGATTAGAACAATTTCGCCTAACACGCAAAAATTGTCCCTTG
Organism: Rhinella marina; assembly: GCA_900303285.1. Lineage (NCBI taxonomy): Eukaryota > Metazoa > Chordata > Amphibia > Anura > Bufonidae > Rhinella > Rhinella marina. The sequence goes on from ONZH01012867.1 coordinate 4,810, forward strand.
GGGATCCCGCGTTTCAGACTAACTGGGTGATGACTCTCCCATCTTAACAAATTATTCGCTGAAGTGGGTTTACGATAGGTTTTGGTGTGAATATGTCCTCCTGACAGTGTAATTTGCAAGTCAAGAAATGCTATACTAGCAGGGCCCACCTCATAGGTAAAATGCATTCCTATGGTGTTCTCATTCAATACATCAATGAATCTCACGAAAAGGTCCCTGGGGCCGCTCCACAGAATAAGAATGTCATCTATGTAGCGGCCCCAGAAGACCACATTAGAAGTCCACCAGTTCTCCTCTCCGAACACCAATACGTCCTCCCACCAGCCCAGGAAGAGATTAGCATAAGTGGGGGCACAAGGGCTCCCCATAGCTGTCCCCCTGAGCTGGTGGAAGAACCTGGAGTCGAAGAGGAAAAAATTGTGTTTGAGGACAAACTCAGTGAGTTCCAAGACAAAGTCACTGTGGGCACCAAACTGTACACCCCGGGTTTTGAGAAAATAAGCAATAGCTTGAAGGCCTACCTCATGCGGTATGTTACTATAAAGGGCCTCTACATCGATAGAGGCCAACATCACATCGTCCTCCACCGTTACACCCTCCAGTTTCATCAATAAATCGGTGGTGTCCCGAATATACGAGGGGAGAGCGGTAACAAAATTCCTCAAAACCCTATCGATATAAATCCCCACATTCTGGCACAGGGAGTTAGTACCAGCCACTATAGGGCGTCCCTTTAGGGGATTCAACCCTTTGTGGATCTTGGGGAGGGCGTAGAACGTAGGAATCTGAGGGTGGCGTACATCCATAAATTTCATCTCATCACAGGAAATAATACCACCGTCCAACGCTCTCTCCAAGATAATCAAAAGTTCATACTTGTATTAGAATTCTGCTCTCATGCCTTGACCTATAGGTGGAACGCATTATTTTACTATTTGGAACGCATGTCCATTTTGGACATGCGCAGTAGGTATTCTTCCGGTATAGCGGCCATCTTGCGCATGCGCAATATTGTGCAATGTACGCGAGTGACCGGCCGGTACAGGAAGTTGAGCGGATATGGGGCTTAAGCGGTAGGTTTAAAATAGGCTGTATCACTACCTACCGGTGCGGCTACTATCTGGTCGGCACTATCAATACCATTGACAGCGGGATTTCCCGCTTGATAGCCACCGTGCTATTTTCATTTTACGTCCCCTGAAGAACCTAACTAATATATACGGGGAAACGCGTTGGGACTCATTTTTCCACTGATGGGATTTTTTAAGGTAGGGCAAGTGCGCTCAGGGTCAGCCACCGATAAGTGGGGCCGCTCCTTTTAGGGGTGATCACTCTGCTCCTAGGCAGGACGTTGCTCCGCTTTTAGGCAGGGTGGTGTAGGTCAAGTAGGGGGAGTTTTTTATCAGTCACCCTGAAGGGCCTCATTCACATATCCCTGCACTACCTGCTGTTTTATTGCCATCCAGCTCGTTATCGCAAGAGGGTTTTGGGCATCGTTTGTCTGGTTATCTTTACAGACTGTGGTACATCTGAAGCCTGATAAAAAGCACCTTTACCCTACCGTCTGTTTTGACTCCACTATGATACCAAAAGGATACTCAATCAACATTCACGTATGTATGATTCATGAGTGAGTACCGAGGGGAGTCATATTTAATTATTGGTAATTCTTTTTTTCCCATCAGTGTTATTTTTCATTTATATCTAATTATTGCTGTTATATGTGGGATTATCTTTTTAAAGTATCTTTAGTAAAAGTTATGTTTTAATAGGATTTATACTCAGTGATTTTTTGATACACATCCTATTTGTTATTTATGTACCTTCAGTGATTTATAAGCATTAAAGAGTTTAAAAAGGTGACTGTCCAAATCCCAATAGTTATCAGGATACAATTTCTCCGACTCAGGATCCGATGATAATGTAAGGGAAGGCAGATAGCGACATATCGGTCATAAGCCATAATGAAGAGAAGAATGTCCTCTGCGGTCGCCACAACTAAGTAAAAATAAAACTGAGTATAACATTGTGAGAAGGAGACAAAGTGATTTCCGGACAATAACATGTGCAGTAATTTAGGAACCGTGACCGATGTATATAATATGTCTACAATGGACAAATTACAGATAAAGATATACATTGGTTCATGTAACTGAACTTCCAGACATATGACTGTGATAATGGAGGAATTGATAAGGACTCCAACCAGATATATCAAGAAGAAGAAAGTGGTGATGAGCGGTTTATTCCTTGTCTTCCCAGAAAATGTTGAAATATAAAAATTTTTGATTAAAGTTTCATTCTTCATTTGCATTATTCTTATAGTCTAAAAAAACACAAAATGTATCATATTTTAACACAATAAACATGGAGGAGGAAATGAATTGATCATGTAAAACTTAATAAGCAGGATCAGTCATTCATCTCTGGTAATCCTGCAGTTGTTCCTGGTTCTACAGTCATATTTTTGTAATAATTGAAGCTTCATTTGTTATGAAAGCAGCACAGAGGTAATTTCTATTAACCCATTAACCCAAATTTTGCATCATATTTTAGAGAGAGAATTAAAAAAAAAAAGATCAGAGATAGAAATGCTAAATCCTAGACCTCATAAGCAAATTACAAGGCCAACTGGAGCACTTATGATTACAGTATAATCAACTTGGACCTGAATCAAATTTGTTGACAGATTCAGATGAATTGAATGGAATTGACTTTTAAGTGACTTGCTCATCTCTAATAATGATAATTACTATTATAATTTACTATTAGCATTTGAACATGGATATAGGTTACTGTTTGTTATGTACAGTAAAAATGTCATTTTAACCCATTTGCGACATCTGATTGAGGCCAGTTTGTACCCAAGTCTGTCTAGATCCAGCATTGGCAAACCCAACCCGAATGCTGGCCAGTCCCATTAATTATTATCTGGCCACAACTTGCCAATTATGTTGGGACTTGGCCAAACAAAAAAAAATGAAACTAGTCTAAAACATTTTTTTCAGCTATAAGGTGAGCCTTATATTTAGTGCAAAACAATAACATAGACATTTGGGTCCAATACAGCTGAATAGAAAATACCAATAGTATCTAAAATTAAAGACCAATAATAAAATGAATCTGTTTAGAATCTGTAATTTACTAGAGAGTAAAGAGTTAAATTTAAGCCTAATGTTAAGAGTCTACCTTCTGCATTGGACTTTTCAGCTTGGCTGATATCCCTTTACTTATCCACTTGGGATGCCTTCAGTTCATTATATCTGCAATGTTACTGAAAGAAAACAGCAAAATAAAACCAAATGTCATAAAAATAATTTATGAAAATATTTTCCTAACCTTACTGTCATCACTTTTCGCATTTTAAGTGTTAATGTTAGGTGTACATTTAATATAATAATATTTTTCAATAATTCCAAGAAGAATAGTGACACGAGAGGCTGCTGTGTGGATATTTCATTTTTACTTCAATGTTAAATATAGTTTTGTAAAATATAAAAGGTTAAAAATAGGGAAAGTAAATAAACCCTATAAATTGAGCGTATGCTGACATCATAATATTCTGAATAAAAACTTGCTAGACCCACATATGTTATCACCATTTCTTTTAAGAAATAAGTTATTTGACCTGTGTAATGTTTTGAATTTAAGTTAGAAATTGAATTTCAAATAGATCTGTCAATGTCAGACGGACTTACCAGTACAGTAACAGCAGGCTTGTCCTGATGTTAAATTCTTTACTGGAAGTGAGCGGGAGCTGTGTAGAAGATTTATACTGTGCTGGGACAATCCCGGGCGATGATCAGAGATTTATAATTACCCAGGAGGAGAAAAGATGTTTATAATTGTATCACTAAATTCATGGCTCTTGGGTCTTCCATACCTTTTTTTACTAAGATGTATACATTAGTTTACCTTGACTGAAAAACATTTTTAACTGTCTTCTATCTAATATACAGGGCAGAACATGAACGTTGTACTAGTATTGTTTCGGTGCTAAAGTAATGCACCCAGTAGAGCATGCCCTGATTTTTTTTTTAGTTAGGTTTAATACAGAATATAACAGGGGGTAAAGTGGGGACCACACTCACTTCTTTGCCAGTCCTAATATGGTGCATAGTATGATGTAAATTTTAGAATAGTCTCTAGAATCCAAAATGAAAAACATTTGGTGTAGAGCTGATCGAACCAGTCGAAATTTGTTTAGGGTCTGATTAGCCATTTAATTCAGACTCAAATCGATTTGGGCTGAACTGAAGTTTCCTCAATTGCCCTGAAAGTTGGTATATAACCCCCTGTAGCCTCCTAGGATTAAAATTTTTAGGAAAACCTGTGATTATTTTTTGCTTATTTTTTATGATTTTTTTCCCTCCAACATTCCCCCTCGTCAAGCTCTGGAACGCAATGACAGCAATAATAAATGATGTCTGAGTGACACTGAGATACATATCTATGGGTAAACACTAGTGTTGAGAGAGCATGCTCGGCTGAACTTGCTGTTTGGCCTAGCATGCCTATGCTCGGGTCCGCTCGGTGATCGGCTGAACACTGCGTGTGCTCGAGTGCGATGCTCGAGTATGCTAATGCGTACAAATTTGTATGCTAATGCTACGCATTGTACGCTAATGCGTACGAATTTGTATACTAATGTTACGCATTGTATGCTAATGCGCTAATTAGCATACAATGCGTAACAGCATACAAATTTGTACGCATTAGCGTGTAATGCTTAACATTAGCATTGCTAATGCTACGCATTGTGCGCTAATGCGTACGAATTCAGTTAATTAGCGTACTTTAACAAGTGAAAGAGGAGAATTTGCGATTCTGACCTTTTCCTATGAACCCGACACTCTCCCCTCATCCGAGCAGGGGGTGCCTGGTCTTCTCCCATTGACTTACATTGTGCTCGGGTGCTCTGTAGAGCACTTGAGCATCACCAAGTGTTCTACCAGAGCACCCGAGCACACGAGCATTTTGGTGCTCGGTCAAAATTAGTAAACACACATGTTTAAAAACACACCTCTCCGGCACTTGTCTCATGCCAAAGCCTTCAGAAAGTGTCCTATATCAGGAGCAGATGATGTTTAACTACACACAGTGTCTTAAGATTTTTTTTTTATTTATGCAAATGGCATAATAATAAGCTGTGTAATCTGTTATTTGGGTGCCCACCTTGTTTAAAAGATAAGCTATTGTATTACACCTTGATTCTCCAATGAGGGTGAATAAACACTATATTATAACTGCTATAGTTGTGTCCACCTGATTTAATAGAAGCAATTCCATTAGGCCTTGATTATTATATTGGGGTGAATAAACAGTGTAATAAAACCGATATAGCAGTGTCCACCTGATTTAATAGATAAACAATTCCATTAGACCTTGATTCTCATATTCGGCTGAATAAACAGTGTAATATAACCGTTAGTGTGGTGTCCACAGGATTTTATAGATAAGCAATTCCATTAGACCTTTATTCTCATATTGGGGTACATAACCTGTGTAATATAACTGTTAGTGTGGTGTCCACATTGAGAATGAATAACTTAGTTTACATATTCAGTTACTGTTACCGTACAGTATGTCCAACCAAGTGGTGCCAGAGCCCCCCAAAGGAACTGGCAGTGGCAAAAATCTTGCTGAAGCCAGAAGAAGAAACAGTAGAAGAAGGGAGGGAGAAGGGGGTGTTAGCAGCCACAGCAACAAGCCAGAGCTGCCAGTGCCATCTAGCAGTTGTGTTTCAATCCAACTGTTCTGGAATGGCTGAGTCGGTCTTCAACATCTCAACTGACATCAGACATCCACAGACTCCTGGCCTCTGTCACCACACATATTTGGCATGGCCAAGGAACAAGCTCTTTACCCGCACCCCTCCTGAACCTGCATCTTTCCTTTTCTGCTCCTTCTGCCAGGCAAGAGTTGTTTGCCGCCTGCTCTGCTCAGCTTTTCAAAGAGAAAGATATTACTGAGGGCAGTCATCAGCGCAGATTTGTAGTGATGATGACAGTCGTGTGGGAGTAGGTGAGGAGAGCGGTCGGGAACATGGTCATGAGACTGGTGAGGGTGACATAAGTGACGAGCAGACAATAGTGGACAATGATGTAGCCAATCACACATTACACTTTACCTATCTGGAAACCACTAATAGTCACCCGAGGACGTCATCGTGGCCATATATAGGATCTGTGGGCAGAAGGTGAAGCACAGTCAGGGTGCCAATGTAGGCACTATGGCCCTGTGTCAACACTTGTAGCGTCACCATAAAGTGGCCTGGGAAAATCGTGGAGCTAATGTAGTGGTAAAGCCTGATCCATCTCCCAGAAGCCTCCACCCCTTCTCCAGCAGTCAGGGTGCCACCATCTCAGCAAAAGGGAGCTGTGTTTCCTCCTCCACCTACGACTCATCACACGTTTTGCCAGTAATTGGAAATAGGCGATTGCAAAAAGACAACAGTATATGTGCACTCATCCAACCAAAGCTGAACCTGCTCCTGGCCAAGTTGCAGGTACTACAGTTCCCTCTCTTTCATGTGGTTGCAGCCAGGGCAAACTGAGTCACACCAAGGAGGAACTTCTCAACATCATCAGCCAATAAATCGAATCCTGGATGTACCCTCACCAGCTGAAGATCGGAATCATGGTAACGATAACAAGAAGAACATTGTGTTGGTGTTGCGTAAAGGATGGCTGACCCATGCGCCCTGCATGGTTCATTTCTTTAATCTGGTTGTAAACTGGTTGTTGATGTCTTCCACCCAACTGTAAGATGTCTTGAAAACAGCCAGGAAACTGTGAATGCACTTCAGCCACTCTTAACCTGCTAAACACGCCCTCCTTGAGTTGCAAAGGCAGAGTGGTGTTCCTCAATATCACCTCATATGGAAAGTTTCCACACATTGGAACTCCACCCTCCACATGTTGGACAAACTGCATAAGCATAGGAAGGCCATGAATGATTTCTTGATGATGCAGGAGGACAGAGGCACTCCCCTGTATAACTTTGACGTTAGCCAGTGGCAGATCATGCATGACAAAAGCCATTTGCTAAGGCCCTTTGAGGACGACCCTTTATTTGTCAGTTGACAGGACTACGGGATGAATAATGTAATTCCACTACTTTATATCTTAAAACAGATGTTGATAAATATGGCTTGCCAGGGTATAGGAAAAGTGGAACCTACATCTCATGGCCACCTGAGCTCTGTGGGGGCTCAACTCACAGAAGAAGGAAGTGGAAGGATATTCACACATGAATGAGTGGTTTATCTGCAGAAGTGACTGGAGAGGAGCAGGAGGAGCAGGAGAAGCTGAAGGGTAATGAGCAAGACCAGGCAGATGACCTTGACAGGCTGTTGAAGTATACAGTGGAGATGGAGGCAGTGAGTTGCTCCGATTCCATTGTGCAAATGGCTAAATACATGTTGAGATGCTCACCAGAGGGATGACTACTGGCTCTCCACCATGTTAGACCCTCACTACCAGGCAAAAATTGGGGCCTTTTTACACCTGCTGAGAGGGATGAAAAACTAAACTACTATCCAGACATTGTATCTAGTAGTTGCTGCTGCCTACAGTATGTGCGCCATCACCCATCCTCATGATGATCTGACAGAGAGAACCCCATTTGCTCATGCTCCACTGCCATGACTGCTGGATGGTTGTTGGGGGAGGCAGAAGCAGCATCAGGTCCATCAGCAGCAACTTAAGTCTGGAGTCTCTAATGAGCACTTGTCTTCACCTACCTACTGAAGAAACCACCCTGCAGCAGCAGGCCATGGAACAGAACCTGAACCAGGAGGTGGTGACATGCTTAGACTGTTCCCTACCACCTCAGAACCAACATCCCCTGGACTACTGGGCAGACAAACTTAGTGGAAACTGGCTGAGTTTTCCCTGGACAAGCTTTCTTGCCAACCAGTAGAGCGGGTGTTTAGTGCGATGGGGGGGCATCTCTTTTTTGGACCCACTCCTGTTTTTGCCTTACCAATAATGATCAAATACTAACTCAAAAAGCTTACCAAATACTGACTATGTAATAGAGGTTATTAATGTCCTGCATGCAGGACTTATTTTCCACCTGAATAAAACCAATTTCAGAACCAAGTAGCCAAAACTCATGTGATTTGGAAGCCCAAAGCAGGAGTGGATACAAAACACAGAAGACATGCAAATATATTGACATTAGTTGTCATCTCAGTTTTGGACTCACTCCACAAATACTGACAGTGTGAAGGCAGATACTCAAAATACAGAATATGTTTTGTTGTTGTTCTTCTGATGGATCAGAAGAAGGGAAAAATAAACAGTGAAATCACCACAAACTTACTGCTGACACCCTCCACAGTCAAGGGCCTGCTACTTGTATCAGCATTTAACAGAACAGGTGGTTTAGCAATCTATGTGGAATCAGCAGACATTGTAAATGGAGTGCACACTTTCACTCTATAGTAGAGTCTTGGGCCGCTGTATGGTAAAGTATATTAAACCTGACGCTAATATTGACCTGTAAGGCTGAGTTCATAGTTTAGTTATTTGGTCAGTTTTTGTGAACTGAGTCTAAAAGTAATGCCTGTCACCTGCCTGTCATACTGATGTACGTTTATAGTTTCACCACCACAACGAACTAGCTAAGCATGTTTATGTGCTGCACAGTGATGTATACCGAGATACACTCCCTGTCAGCCGGGAAATAGCTAATTTATAACAAACTTCATGAATTCTGTGTGAATATCTGAATCAAATTTTTGAAAGCATCTCTAATGATGGTGAAACCAGCCATTACACCCAATTGCCTCAGTATGGGGTGGAGGTGGAAAGAACTGGCTCCTCAGGCACAATGGCCATAGTGGCAACCTGTAGAAATGCGGTTTGGTGACATCAAGCATTCTGATGATTTTGGGATAGCCATGCTTTTAGACCCTCACTATTAAGACAAAATGGGGGAATGTTTTCCTCTCACAGAAAGGGAGGCCAAATGACATTATTATCAGAAAACACTGTGTATGCAGCTTGCTGCCACTTATGGCGAGCAGAGGCTTGCTACTAGTGTCTCTAAGATGGAGGCCCTCTCCCACCACCACAAGCAGCAGAAGCCACAGCAGCAGCAACAGCCATTTCAGTCTCCTCAACATGATGGAGCAATTTTTCCATGTGCCGCTCCAGGTTGAGGCTTGTTAGCAAGCTGACAGTTCCTGCCTCAATGCCCAGGTTCAGGCCTAGCTACTCTCTTACCAGTCTCTAACACATACCTTGTTCCTTGACCCCATGTATGTCTGGCCAGGCAAACTGGAACAGTGGCTAGAACTGGCACAACAAGATTTTTTTTTTCATTCTTGCCCAACCTCCAGTGTCAACATGGAGAGGGCTATCAGCAATGTGGGGGGCATGGTGACACCCAAAGGGAACAAGTTGTTCTCCACCAGTGTCCAAAACATACCTTTCATCAAAATGAACCAAGCCTGGATTTGGGTAGAGTTTCAAACTCTTTCGTCTTAAGTCCATGAATACATTTGGCCTTGCTGGTGGCCCCATATTGCCACTGTTGCTGTCTGCCTTCATCATGTCACTGCCACTATCATGCCACTGCTATGACCTACCAAGCATCATCTTCTGTAAGGATGCTGCTGCCTCCATCATGCCACCTCTACCATCATACGACTGCTGCGACCTGCCAGCCGTCATGTTCTGTACGGCTGCTGCTGAAGTCATCATGCCACTGCTGCGGACCGCAGATCATCATTTTCCATAAGGATACTGCTGCCTCCATGGTGTTGCTGTCTGAAAAAAAGAGATAAGTTTTCCTAAAAATTCTGAGTCCTGTGAGGCTAGAGGGGGTTATATACCAAATTTAAGGTCCGAACAAACCTTTTTAAAATTCAGCAAACTTAAACCAAATCTCGAGCGGTTCACTGATCTCTAATACTTAGCATAGTTTAGTTTATTTATTTTATGCATTTATATAGTGCTACTGTATTCGCAGCGCTTTACAGACATTAGCATCCAACTGTGGGGTTCACAATCTAAGTTTCCTATCAGTGTGTGTGTCTTCTGGAGTGTGGGGGGAAACCAAACTTTCAACAAACATGGGGAGAACATACAAACTCCATGCAGATGTGGTCTTTGGTTGGATTCAAACCTAGGACCCCTGCACTGCAAGGCATCAGTGCTAACCACTGACCAATCACTAACCACTAAGCCAACTTGAGACCAATATGGACCTTTGGAAATGATAATGTGCACATATCACATAATTATCTCTCTAGGGTCCTTAAAGGGGTATTCTCATCTTAGACAATGGGGGCATATCGCTAGGATATGCCCCCATTGTCTTATAGGTGCGGGTCCCACCGCTGGGACCCGCACCTATAGCCAGAACGGAGCAGGGAGCGCTGCGCCTGGAGGACCCCAGGTTTCTGGGGGTCCGGCCACCACCAGGCGCAGCTCCCCGCGCCGCTCATAGAAATGAATGGGAGCCGGGCCGTGCATGCGCGGTGCGCTCCCATTCATTTCTATGGAGCTGACGGAAGTAGCCGAGCCAGCGCTCGGCTATTTTCGGCGGCCCCATAGAAATTAATGGAGGGCGGCTGCACATGCGCAGTGCGCCCTCATTCACTTCGGGGGCTCCGTTCTCTATATAGGTGCGGGTCCCAGCGGTGGGACCCGCACCTATAAGACAATGGGGGCATATCCTAGTGATATGCCCCCATTGTCTAAAATGAGAATAACCCTTTAAGCATATGTGATTCTGTATGTTTCATTATAAGTTCTATTTCTGTGTATGAGGAAATGAGGAAATGCGGTGAGTGTATTGTCCAAACGTATGTTTAGCACAGCACGGGGGGTGATCACAGAAAGGCGCATCCACCTGTCCACAGCCAATGTGGACAAGCTCACGTTCATTAAAATGAGCCAGGCAAGGATCCCACAAAACGTGGCCGGAGTAGAGAGGCATCTAGGTGCACCTAGTCATTATTGTACTCCAGTGGTTTGTGAATTCTCTTAGCTATTTCCCAATGTTTCCAGGCATCCACAAACCAAAAATAACCTCCTACACCTCCTCTGCCTCTTACGCCTGCACCACCTCATCCACCTCCTCATCCACTGGGACCGCCGCTTCCAGGCTCAGGATTGTTATGTCCTATAGTGGCATAGTAGAAAAGTATATCGGGTGCATCCAGCCACGGTTGCACTGTAGCGTAGTTTGTGCGTTCTCTTGTGCCATCTCCCAATGTTTGGTTGGCTACAGTTAACAACCCCCCCAAAAAAAATAAAATAAATAAATTAAGAATACTAATAAGACAACTCATTTGGAATCCATCCAAATGGGAGAGGAAATCATTCTGTTTAGTGTGCCTGTGAACGTCATGATTAAAAAAAAAAAACTAGGAACACTCCCTTTATCCATATTAACTGTTGCAGGAGAGGAAATTCTTCTGTGGAGTGTGGCTGTGACACTGGCAATTTTTTGAAATTTAGAACACCCCTTCGGCATTCGTCTTACTGTAGTGGGAGAAAATATCTTTTAATATATAGTCCCCAGATAGGGGCCGCATAAGATCTATAACTGAGACAAACTTTTTTACCCAGTTTTAACCCAGAACCTACAAGCACCTTAGCACCCTTAGCAACCTGACACAGAATTCATGGACACATGAAAAAACAAACAAACAGAAAGAGTGTTGGCTTCCTTTCCTGCCTCTGCAGCCTCTTCCATATACATGATCATGTACACAGCCTCCTCAACTTCCTACTTCTTTTGGACCTCCGCTCATTGGTTCAAGATTGCAATTTTTTATTTGTCTGTATTTTATGTCATTTTAAGTCATTTCCCTATCCACTTTTGTTTGCAGGGCAATTGCACTGCTTTTACGCACACTTTGGACCCCTTTGTAGCCCTCTAGTCCTTTCTATAACTTTTTTAGAGCTATTTTAGTGTCCCAAAGTTCGGGTCCCCATTCACATCAATGGGATTTGTTGTCGGTGTCAAGTTCAGCTCAAGTTTGGAGCCCGAACTGAACTTTGAAATGAAGTTCGGCCGAATTTCTCAAACCCGGACATCCAGAGGTCTGCTCATCCCTATTGCTGACCCAAAAATAGTCCATGTACAGGGTCACCCTTATTGAGATAAAACATAACTTTTACTATTTATGCTAATAGAAAATAAAAGTGTGATCCATTAAACCCGGGGTACTGCTGTCACTCAATTTTATTATGGCGCACAAAGCATGTCTATAATCTGATATTGGAGTGAAATGTTGACTCAAAGTGCATGTGAAATTCTGGTGGGAGGTTGATCCACCTGTATTTTAGGGTGAATCTATAGATATTAAGATTACCAAATACATACCAGGTCTAGTGGTCTCTGTGTGTTCTGACTATAGGCTACCTATGGGATACTTCTGAAATAGCAGAGGAGTACTTCTATGGTTTCCCCTTGCTCCTTTCTTTCACCCCTAAATGGGGGAAGGAGAAGGGAGAGATTCCATGTAAGGTCACACACGCAAAGGCTTTCAGGAGGTAGGAGTGTAGAGTAACCTCTTCCACTCCTGGGGTCTCCCCTTACTCCTTTCTTACACCCCTAAATGGGGGAAGGACAGGGGTAAGAATGTGCCAGGGCACAACTCAAACTCCCCTGATGGCCCCGGTGAAACACATAGAGAGAGTTTGCTCACGGACATCTTATTTTAGGCAGGGAACTGCTATTTCACCTTTGGCACGGGACAATGCTTGATAATTAACAGACCTACAGAATCTTCCTCCTGATAAAAGTGTGTGTGTGCAACCTTAGTTTGTAAGAAAGGTGCAAGGGGAGATCCCAGCATAGGAAGGGGTCTTTCTCCACATCTAAGTTCTGATAGGACTGTGTATGTGTGATCTGATTGTACTTTCACTCCCTTGTACTTCCCCTAAGAAAAAAACAAAGAAGACCTCAGGAGTGGAAGAGGTCACTGTCCAAATCTATCTCCTGATAGCAGTTTCGTATGTGACCTTACAGTATGTGCATGCTCTCCCCTCTAATTCCCCCTTTTAGAGGTGTAAGGAAGGAGTGAGAGGAGACTCCAGGAGTGGAAGAGGTTACTCTCCACACCTACCTTCTGATATCAGTTGCATGTGTAACCTTATGTGCACTCCCCCCTTTTCTTTCCCCACCTAGATCTGTAAGAAAGAAACAAGGGGATACCCTAGGAGTGGAATAGGTCTATCTCCACACCCTTGTACAGTATGACTGCTCATCAAAGCGACTATTCACAAAATGGAGTACTCCTCTGCTATTACAGAAAAATCCAATTGCCTAACCACATCGAGACCATTAGACCTGGGACGTTTCGGTAATCTAGGTGTATAGACTCACCCTAAAATACCGGAAAAGATCAACCTCCTACCAGAATTTCATGTGTGCTTTGAGCCAACAACTCACTCCAATAGCCTATCAGATCATAGACATGATCTGTTCACCATAAGATAACAGAGTGACAGTGGTACCTCGGTTTAAATGGATCACACTTGTATTTTCTTTTAGCATAAATAGTAAAAGTTACATTTTATCTCAATTATGAAGATCCTGTACAGGGAATATTTTTGGGTTATCAACCCTCTCATGGTTGTATGTGTCACAGGATTCTTTTTGAAAACCACATTCCCCTCAGTAACCTCAGCAATGAAGATTGTACATTGGAGTTCTGTAGACTGTATATGATAGGATTTATCATGGGGATGATAGTTGTATATATGATATTAAAGACTAAGTCCAGAACATCAGAGTAAGGTGGTATCAGAAAGTCTACTAAGCCTGTCCCATAGTAAATAGAAACAATGGTGATGTGGGACGAGCATGTGGAGAAGGCTTTTTTGCGGCTTTCTTTTGTCTTCATTTTGAAAATGACAGAGAAAATGTTAACATAAGAAATAAAAGTGCAAATCAATGGGATAAATCCAAATAATAACAATTCTATACCAATTACTACAAAAAACATCTTTGTGCTTGTACAAGAGATCTTTGTTAATGACTTAATATCACAGAAAAACTGGTGGATGAGGTTAGAATGACAGGAGGACATGTTCAAAGCTGAGGTTATAAACATTATAGAGTTTAAAAAGGCGGCTGTCCAAATTCCAATAATTATCAGGATGCAATTTCTAAAACTCAGGATCTGATTATAATGTAAGGGGAGGCAGATAGCGACATATCGGTCATAAGCCATAATGAAGAGAAGGATTTCCTCTGCAGACGCCACTGCAAAAAAGAAGTAGAACTGAGTATAACATTGTGGGAAGGAGACAAAGTGATTTCCAGACAATAAGATGTGCAGTAATTTAGGAACCGTGACCGATGTATATAATATGTCTACAATGGACAAATTACAGATAAAGAGATACATTGGTTTATGTAAATGAGCTTCCAGACATATGACTGTGATAATGGAGGAATTGATAAGGACTCCGACCAGATATATCAAGAAGAAGAAAGTGGTGATGAGCGGTTTATTCCTTGTCTCTCCAGAAAATGGCAAAATGTAAAAATATTTTATGAAAGTTTCATTCTTCATTAGCATTTCTGTTATAGTCTAGAAAAAAGTGCAATGATTTTAGCACAAATGAAAATGGAGAAGGAAAGGAACTGAGTATGTAAAACCTAATCTATGTGATCGATTGGTCATTTTTGGTAATCCAGTTGTTGTTCCTGGTGATACAGTCATCGTTTTGCAATACTTGAATACTTTAATTTGATATGTAACTGACATAAAGGTAACTTCTTTAAACTTATGATCAACTGCAAATACCATTTTTATTGTTGCTTTTAGGGGATCATATTCTGTAGCACAGCTGTTGAACAAGCCCTACACATTTGTAATGTGTCCCCCAACTGGCATGTGTCTGCAGTGATCTGCAACCTGAGGATACTTTTCTGCTGCAACCAGTGATTGGTTGCCCCCTCTGTGACTCCCGCCTATCCCTAAAGTTTATATGTGTGGACTGAAGTGCAGTAAAGGCAGTAGTGGGCCCATAGAGCCAGAACCTGAGACCTATGGAGAAGGCAAGTAGGCTTCCCTTCACAGGTCCCCTTAGGTGGTGGGGTTATTAGAACACTTAGATTTTGGACAACCTTTTTACAGTTAACACAATTTAAAAATACAGTAGTCAGTAAAATAAATAATTTGTGCCATTGTAATAATTTTATGTTCATTTTAATGAAAACTGTTTCAAAAATAGAAATTTAAATTTAATAGAACCAGAATTGAAACTTTTTCAGCAAATGCTCTTATTTTTGTATTGACTTTAAACCTTGGATTTTTAACTTTGGATTTAGTCTCAGTTCACACTATATTGAGGTGTCTCTGTCATGGTGTACTTCCAAATCCGTTAGACAACAGACACTTCCATCCACTTGATAAACCCCATTATAGTGAGGTCCATCAAGTTTCCAGATTGGATGAATTTTGGAGAGAGAGAGAGAAATGCAAGATTAAAAAGCGAGAGACAAGATAGAAAATTATATGTTACTGAAGACCCCAGAAAGTCAAAAATTATCAGACAAATTGGAGCATTTTTGATTCAAGTAGAATTGATTTTGATCCAAGTCGAATTGGTTCACAGATTAGGCCAAACTGAACCCAAATTGACTTTTAAGTGATTTTTTTAATTTACTTCAGGATAACTGTGCACATTGATATTGGTTAATGATTTTTATGTGAGAAGAAAAAACATTGCTGGAAATGTATTAAGAATGGCGTTTTCCACATCTTAATTCTCTCTATGTTGCTGGAGGAAGCGTCAAAGTTATGTAAAGGCTCAGGTCTCTACATAAGTTTAGAGCTTCCTATAGCAGGTTATGTGACAGACTTAAATCTACACCAGATCCCTTCCTGGAGTATATTTAAGATATTTTCCGCACAAAAGAACTGGTGTGGAAAATGATAAAAGACAGCCTACTTCCGTCCACCCTGCTTCTCCACCCACACCATGCCCAAGTACCAGATTTTGCAGCAAAGGGGCATGCAGCAAACTCTGCGAATTATTTACTTACTAAGATTTGACATATCTATATCAAGCTGTTGGAAAGTACAGTCCACAACCCACTGGTGATGAATGACATGGCGATGGTGCAAACACAGGGAGTATTGCAGTGTATTATATAAGCAATCAAGCCCTTACATAGTCAAACTCCACTGGTTTGGTGTCACTATACAAGAAAAGACTTTGTGTGGACTCCTTCATTCTCGGGATCTTTGGTCGTCCCAGAGGTTGTACCCCCAGTGATCATAAAATGATGGCATATCCACATAGAAATAACCTTTTGTATTTTTTTTTTTCATCTAAAAGACAAGTCGTGCATTTACAAAAAATACAACATTTTATTATGGAAATCATAGAAAAGGCACAAATTCATTCAGGCTCAATTCTATATAACAAAATGTCTGTTGATCTTTTTAGGTCTGTCCAGTTGAATAACAAATACCAAAAATATATAAATGTAAATGGCAAAAATTAAATTAAATCTGTCGTTTTTGGAATTTACAAGAGAGTACTGTAAAAAGTTGAATTTAAGCACAATGTTAAGATTCTCTCTCCTGCATTGGATTTTTCAGCTTGGCTGATATCCATTCTCTTATCCACTGGGGATACCTTCAGCTCATCATTTCTGCAATGTTACAGACATAAAACAGAAAAATAAAATCAAAGCCTCAGTCATGGAAATATTTTTTTGTTTAATTAAAATATTTTCCAAACATTACTGCAATCACTTGCACATTTTTGGTGTTAATGTGCAAGTTAAGAGTTCATTTTCATCCCTTTCTAGTCAGTACATTTAATGTAATGACAATATCCAATAGAGTCATCTGACATGAGAGGCTGCTGTGTAAGTTTTCCATTTTTTACTTCACTAAAATTAATATAAATTGTTAAAATAGAGAAAGTGAGTAAACCAATAAATTGAACTTACCAATTAAATCAGTGTCCACAACATGATGACATTGTAATTTTCTATCAAAAAAATCTGCAAAACCTTTGTTTTTTATACGTTTATCAACATTTACTTGACACTTGATCTGACATGCATTCATGAAATATAATTTAAAATAGAAATGTCATTGTCAGGTGACTTACTGTACCAGTATAGTAACATCAGGCTTGTCCTTATGTAAAATTCTTTACTGAAAGTGAGGGGGAGCTGTGTAGGAGATTTATACTGTGCTGGGACAATCCTGGGCGATGATCACAGATTCATAATTACCGAGGAGGGAATGTTTATGATTAAAACATACAATTCATGTCTCTTGGGTCTTGACTTAAACTTTTACTAAGATGTATTATTACTTTTTACCTTCTATGAAAAACTTTTTTAAGTGACTTCTATCTAATAAAGAAGACTGAACATGAACACTATATTAGCATTGTTCCCATATTATAGTAATACACCTAATTGATCGTGCCCAATTTTTGTAAGTTATAGTACAGAATAGAACGGGGAGTACAGTATAGGCCTCATTCATTTCTGTGCCAGTCTTATTATGGTGCAGAACCATGTGTATATATTAGAATAACCTCTAGAATCCAAAATGAAAAATATTTAGCTTTTTTAATGATGAAATATTACTTTTTAATTAATAAGTAGACATTCTTAACTGCTTTGAGTTTTGTGACTCATGGTGAAAAAAATCAAAAAGTGCATGCAGTGCTTTATTTCCTATGAAAACAGTGGACAACCAGGGAGGAATGCGAGGAAAACCACTGTATGTCAATTGGATCTGCCTTGTGCAAGAGGTGTCTGTCAAACAATGGTTCTTCCATTGTGTTGTGGTTTCTAGTGTTGAGTGAATCGAAGCATCCGAAATGGAATTCGATCCAAAGTTAAGGAAAAATTTGGTTCACAACAAATTCCAATTCCTTTGGACTTTGTGGTAACTAATCATTTTTCCCCTAAAATGGTGTCTAGACGTGTTGCAAAGTGAACGTTAGAAGCTCGAGAATGCAAGATCATCTATAATGCCATGCAGACAGCGAATCATCAGCTAGCCAGCGTCTATGGTGTCACATTCCTTTAAAAGCCTCATCCCACTCTGTCCCCACCATTTCACCATGAGCTAAACATATGGAGAGATGTAACAAAAGCAAGGGACATTGTTGCTAAAAGCTTTTAATTGTAGAATATTGGATAGGTAGAGAGCAGGGGCAGTGCCGGGACAGTGTAGGGAGATCATAGAGAGTTTTTACACAGTGTAGGGAGAGCATAGAAAAAGCATAGGGAGATTGCAGGGACAGAGCAGGAACTGGAGGAATCCATAGAAGACAGTAAAGCTTGCATCAATCCCTGTGTAGGGCACAGAGCTATGTAATTAAATGCTGTCCTCTTTATTTAATATATTCTATTAGGCCTTCACTCTCAAATTGGGATGAATAAACTTTCTAATTTTACTGCTATTGTGGAATCCATCTTGTTTAATAGATAAGCAATTATATTATGCCATGATTATTATGCCGCACTTTCACCAGTAGCTCTGCCAGGTTGGGGTAAGTCTTTAGAAATTTTTGGACTACCAGATTAAAAACGTGGGCCAGGCATGGTACGTGATTGAGTTCGGCAAGCTCCAGAGCCGCCACCATGTTACGGCCGTTATCGCACACGACCATGCCTGGTCCTAGCTGCAGCCGGCGACAGCCACATCTCCGTCTGCTGCAATATGGCGTCCCTCACCTCTGGGGCGCTGTGCTTCCTGTCGCCCAAGCTGATGAGCTTAAGCACCGCCTGCTGACGTCTCCCCACGCCAGTGCTGCAACGCTTCCAGCTAGCGGCTGAGGGCGATGTTAAGGCAGAGGAGGAGGAGGAGGAAGAGGAGGGGGGTGTATCAGAACCCATGCTGGCAATCTTGGGCGGGGGTGGTAGGTAGGCCGTCTCTGTTTGCGACCCCGTCCCCGCTTCCACAACATTCACCCAGTGTGCCGTCAAAGAAATGTATCGTCCGCAAGCGCTTGTCCACGAGTCGGTGGTCAAGTGGACCTTTGCGCTGACTGCGTACCTCAGGGCCCGCCTGATGTTACGCGACACGTGCTGGTGCAGGGCGGGGACGGCACTCCGGGAAAAGTAGTGGCGGCTGGGGACGGAATAGCGAGGTGCGGCAGCCGCCATCAGGTCGCGGAAGGCCTGCGTCTCCACAAGCCTAAACGGCAACATCTCCAGGGCAGCAGTTTGGAGATGTGGCAGTTTAAGGCTTGGGCTTGGGGGTGACTCGAGGCGTACTTCCGCCTGCGGTCGAACGCCTGCGAGATGGACAGTTGTTGGGACGAGGAGTGTGAAGGTGCAGGCGAAGAGGCGGAGGAAGGGGAGGCTGAAGGAGAAGGCCCCAAAGTAGCCGAGGCAGAGGCAGATGTGGAGGTGTCCTGGCTGGAGGTCTGGACCGCAGTGGCAGCACACAACAAAGGGGAAGAGGCAGTGGCAGCAAGACCGGGCGCAGGTTGTATTGCGTTTGCTCTCTCCCACTCAGCCCAGTGCTTGACTTCCAAGTGACGCCGCATGCCTGAGGTGGTCAGATTGCTCTTCTCAGAGCCCCTACTCAGTTTTGAGTGGCAGAGTGTGCAAACCGCGCTCAGTTTGTCATCCGCACAAACATTAAAAAATCTCCACACCACAGAAGTACGAGGCCTCGATGGGGGAGCTTCGCGCGACTGCCCGCTGCCGGGAACAGCTTCGGCCCTGCTGGCTGTGGCCTCACTTCTCTGTCTGGACTGTCCTCTGCCTATGGACATCCCTCTGCCTGTGGACATCCCTCTGCCTCTGGACATCCCTCTGCCTCTGGACATCCCTCTGCCTCTTGCTGCCTTTTTCGGTGCTGCGCAGACCACCACCTCTCCACTGCTTTCCTCGCTGGACATCACCCCTGGCCAAGTGGGGTCGGTCATTTCGTCATCCACCACCTCCTCTTCCACTTCCTCACTCTGCTCCTCCTGCTGCCCACTGGACATTCCAACAGCCTCCCTTGATGGCAACTGCGTCTCATCATCATCATCGCTCATGATAACAGATGCTGGCTCAGGGTCCACATCAGCAGGAGATGGCGAAAACTCAAGTGTTTGGGCATCACTACAAACAAATTCCTCTGCTAGCTCCTGGGATTCTTCCGGCACATCTGAAAAAGGACCCGAAAAGAGCTCCTGGGAGGGGTCAATGGTGGGATGACTCTGTTGGCCAGGTGTGGAGGAAGGAGGGTCAGAGTGAGACTGTGTGGATGACTGGCTGGTGGACAACTGTGTGGAAGCGCTATCGGCTATCCATTGCACCACCTGTTAAACCTGCTCAGGCCTCAACAGCGGTGTAACCCGCCCCCTGCTTAACTGTCCCATAAAGGCAGGGATTCTGGATGAGCGGGATCCTGGCTGACCCTCACCAGCACGCATTGTATCCCCACTGGCTTCAACAAGGCCCCCAACAGCATTTCCACGCCCCCGTCCTCGTCCACGTCCTATTCCGCTAGCCCCCTTCCGCATTTTATTTTTTTTTGGTTACAATATTTTGCCTTCACAGCCGTGAATTATAAGGCCTATACATTTTATAGTTCAAGGTACACAGCCGTGTACTAACTGTTCAGACGGTGGGTATTAACACCAGGTATTTAAATTAGTTTGCAAGAGAACGCACAGTACAGTTGCCAATTATAAGGCCTATATATTTTATAGTTCAAGGTACACAGCCGTGTACTAACTGTTCAGACGGTGGGTATTAACACCAGGTATTTAAATTAGTTTGCAAGAGAACGCACAGTACAGTTGCCAATTATAAGGCCTATATATTTTATAGTTCAAGGTACACAGCCGTGTACTAACTGTTCAGACGGTGGGTATTAACACCAGGTATTTAAATTATTTTGCAAGAGAACGCACAGTACAGTTGCCAATTATAAGGCCTATATATTTTATAGTTCAAGGTACACAGCCGTGTACTAACTGTTCAGACGGTGGGTATTAACACCAGGTATTTAAATTATTTTGCAAGAGAACGCACAGTACAGTTGCCAATTATAAGGCCTATATATTTTATAGTTCAAGGTACACAGCCGTGTACTAACTGTTCAGACGGTGGGGTATTAACACCAGGTATTTAAATTATTTTGCAAGAGAACGCACAGTACAGTTGCCAATTATAAGGCCTATATATTTTATAGTTCAAGGTACACAGCCGTGTACTAACTGTTCAGACGGTGGGTATTAACACCAGGTATTTAAATTAGTTTGCAAGAGAACGCACAGTACAGTTGCCAATTATAAGGCCTATATATTTTAAAGTTCAAGGTACACAGCCGTGTACTAACTGTTCAGACGGTGGGTATTAACACCAGGTATTTAAATTAGTTTGCAAGAGAACGCACAGTACAGTTGCCAATTATAAGGCCTATATATTTTATATTTCAAGGTACACAGCCGTGTACTAACTGTTCAGACGGTGGGTATTAACACCAGGTATTTAAATTATTTTGCAAGAGAACGCACAGTACAGTTGCCAATTATAAGGCCTATATATTGTATAGTTCAAGGTACACAGCAGTAGTGCCAAATATAGTTTGGTATGTAGCAGAGCACCTAATACACCACTAATGCCTCTCTCTGTCCCTACTCCAGCAGCTATCCCTGAATACGGCAGCCGTTCTCTGTAAAGTCTATATTGTAGTAAAGCTATCACTGAAGTCCACTGTAGTAGCCCTGATAAGGGCTTTTAATCACGCTCCTGCCTGTCCAACAGCTAAAACCTGTCTCTCCCTTCTCCAGCCTCTGTCCCTGACTAAGTTCACGCAGCATATGCGTACGAGCAGGAAGAGCTGAGTTTTTAATATTCGAGGTCACATGGTTTTTCCAGCCAATCCATGTAGACGCCGTTTTCACGCTGCCAGCGTGCTCAGCGTGCCTGTCATACCCCCCCTGCATGGTGATTGGTGGAAAAAGAGCGCCAGGGAAGGTGGGAGGGGAAACGAATTCTAAGTGCGCCATCGCCGTTATACTCGAACGAAATCGAGTACGCCGAATAGCGTAGTATTCGATCGAATACCAGCTCGATCGAACACTACTCGCTCATCTCTAATAATTAACAGACAAATTAACTATTGTATTTCTGTGTCACAGATGCAAAGGAGGTGTATCTAACTCCAAAAAATGGCTAAAAATCACCCACAGAATTAACAGATAGCTTAACTATTGTATGTCTCTGACATGAATGTGAAGGAGGTGTATCCCCCCAAAAAAAATGGCTATAGTTCACATACAGAATTAACAGACAGATTAACTATTGTAGGGATGCCCAACCTTCGGCCCTCCAGCTGTTGCAAAACCAAAATTCACAGCTTACCTGGACAGCCTACATCTATTAGGACTTTCTGGGAATTGTAGTTTTGCAATAGCTGGAGGGCCACAAGTTGAGCATCCATGAACTGATATATTTCTGTGTCACGGATGCAAAGGAGATGTTTGGAACCCCCAAAAATGGCTATAGGTCACCCACAGAATGAACAGATAGATTAACTAATATATTTCTATATCACGGGTGCAAAGGGAGGGTTTATGTCACCCACTGAATTAACACTGAATTAACAATACAAACTATTGTATTTCTGTGTCACGGATGCAAAGAAGGCGTATCGCTCCCGAAAACATACCTTATTTTTCGCTTTATAAGACGCATTTTTTTCCTCCAAAAGTAGGGGGAAAATTTCCCTGCGTCTTATAAAGCGAATACAAGTGAGCACTTCCATTATGGAAGTGCTCACTTGTATGTATTAGGTGCCTGGACCCCCATCAGACCTCAGATCAGACCCATAAAGATAGACCCATAAAGACCCATAAAGATAAAATAAAAAACTATCTCACCTCTCCTGCGCCGCGGCTCCTCCCCAGGTCCGGCGCTCCTCTGTCTTTTCCTCCGGGCTCTGCATTGTCCTGACCGCGTACAGCGTCAGGATGTAGTGGGCGCACTATGACCTGACGCTGCACGCAGTCAGGTGACAGTGCAGCGCCGGCCGGAGAAGACGGAGGAGCGCCGGACCCGGGGAGGAGCCGCGGCACAGGAGAGGTGAGAGAGTTTTTAATTTTATCTTTATGGGGCTGGGGGCATAGTGGGCTGATCTGAGGTCTGATGGCGACAGAGTGGGCTGATCTGAGGTCTGATGGGGGCACAGTGGGCTGATATGGCAGCATAGTGGGCTGATCTGAGGTCTGATGGGGGCACAGTGGGCTGATCTGAGGTCTAATGGGGACAAAGTGGGCTGATATGAGGGTGATGGGCTGATCTGAGGTCTGATGGGGCACAGTGGGCTGATATCGGGGCAGATGGGCTGATCTAAGGTCTGATGGGGGTCTGACATGGGGGGCTGATGGGGTTCTGACATGGAGAGCTAAAATGGGGGTCTGATGTGATGTCCTGAAATTTATGAGGGGGCTGATCTGAGGTCTGATGGGGCACAGTGGGCTGATATGGGGGCTGATGGGCTGATCTGAGGTCTGATGGGGGTCTGACATGGGGGGCTGATGGGGTTCTGACATGGAGAGCTGATATGGGGGTCTGATGTGATGTCCTGAAATTTATGAGGGGTCTGATATGAGGTGTGATGAAAAATATTTTTTTCTTATTTTCCTACTCTAAAATCTGGGTGCGTCTTATCATCCGGTGCGTCTTATAAAGCGAAAAATACGATAGCTATAGCTCAACCACAGTATGAACATAAGGATTAACTATTTTATTTCTTTGTCACGGATGCAAAGTAGGTGCATGGCACCCCAGAACATGGGTTTATGTCACCCATAGAATTACCAGACAGATTAACTGTTATACTTCTGTGTCACTGATGCAAAGGAAGAGTATATCACCTAAATATGTTGGTTTATGTTAAACACACAATTAACAGACATATTAACTGCTATACTTCAGTGTCACAGATACAAAGGAGGTGTATTGCACTAAAAAATGTATATAGGTCACTGACAGAATGAACAGACAGATAAACTATTGTATTCTTGTTTCACAAAAAGAGGTGTATCTCACCCCGAATAATGGCTATAGATTACCCATAGAATACACAGACAGATTAACAGCCTAACACTATCCCTCACTCAAGCTATGTCCTGTCACTACACTAGTTAGAGCAGAATGACGGCGCCACACTTGTTCCAGCATTTACGGTATACAGGCTGGGTCACGTGCTGCACTAGCCAGTCACATCCATACTAATACTCGGCATGGCTGTGATGGCTTCCAATGGCCACAGCTAAAAGGTATGTTGATTGGCTGTTCTGCACCCTTTCAACAAACTTTATTCAGCATCTGAACACCGAACACGGACTTCTGCGACAAAGTCTGTGTTCGGGTACTGGTGCTGGAGCCCTTATGTTCGAGTTTGCTGATCCTTACTCTCTATAGTAACATCCTTATGGCATAAATTTAGTATATCAATTAAGTATTTATTCATGTGTGTCAATATATAAATCAGTAAAACAAGAATAAAATCATCAGAAGAATCAATTATACCATAGAGTAAAGAAATTGAATTGAAACGTATACTAACATACAATACGGATTACAAAGAAGTAGAATTTTTTTTTCGGCAGGATTGGCACTAAATCAAGGATGACAAAATAATAGGAGGAAATTTACCTACTAAACTGCCCATTGTATACACAAAGGCACCAAATTTATCTATCCACATAGCTCCCCACTGTGAACGCACCACTGATACCAATGACATTGACGTCTTGGGTAGGATTAGTGTTTTAAAGAATTCTAAAGAAGAGAATAGGATGATTAATTTTGAGTTTCTAGTCCTAAAAGGCCTAAATCCAGAATTGGAATGTTTTGATTTCCTTTTTTCTTTAGACACAGTTCTGTAGGTAGATGTTTTTCAAGTCTCTTTTTGGTTGTAATGTCTGGTGGGCCCCACGGCCATCTGTGTCAGGTTGTTTTCCAGCACATGCGCCTGTGTCCTAAAAAATGGGGAAATTTGGAGCTGAAAAAAACTATCTTTTAGGATACTGAAGATAATGCTAGGAGCCCTGAAACACCTGATCCAGAGATTATTTCTCAAAAAAAGGTTATCCATATATTGTACACTCAAGTGGTAGAGAATCTGGGCCGCTCCTTGGAATTGCCTCTTTACGGCAACATGCATGCCACCATGAACCTGTGGAGCAGCTGTTTCAGCCAGGGACAGTACTTGTTTTTCATGCCTCACTGGGTCAGTGCAACAAGTAGTATTATATTATGGCTGAAATACT
Source organism: Rhinella marina (assembly GCA_900303285.1). NCBI lineage: Eukaryota > Metazoa > Chordata > Amphibia > Anura > Bufonidae > Rhinella > Rhinella marina. The sequence goes on from ONZH01012867.1 coordinate 30,057, forward strand.
TCACGTCCTACTTTTTTAGGACTCAGCCTTCTACTGCTTAGTGTTTTCATTTGCTCACAAGTCACCTGTGTTCAGGAGTGAAATAATCTCTTTCAAAAACACCTTCTCCTCACTAACCCCAGTAATGCAGACTGTACGTTGGAGTTCTGTAGACTGTATATAATAGGGTTTATCATGGGGATGACAGTAGAAAATACTATATTAAAGACAGAATCCATAACATCAGAGTAAGGAGGTATCAGATATGCTACTAAGCCTGTTCCATAGTAAATAGAGATGACGGTGAGGTGGGATGAGCAGGTGGAGAAGGCTTTTTTTTGTCTTTCATCTGTCTTCAACTTGAAGATGACAAAGAAAATGTTAACATAAGAAAGAAGAGTGCACATCAATGGAATAAACGCTAATATCAACATTTCTATACCAATTACTACAAAAAACATTTGTGTGCTTGTACAAGTAATCTTTGTCAGTGACTTGATATCACAGAAGAACTGGTGGATGAGGTTGGAGTGACAGGAGGACATATTTAAAGCTGAGGTTAAAAATATTAAAGAGTTCAAAATGGCAGCTGTCCAAATCCCAATAGTTATCAGGATACAATTTCTGTGACTCAGGATCCGATGATAATGTAAGGGAAGGCAGATAGCGACATATCAGTCATAAGCCATAATGAAGAGAAGAATTTCCTCAGCAGCTGCCACAGCGAAAAAAAAATACAACTGAGTATAACATTGGGAGAAGGAGACAAGGTGATTTCCAGACAATAAGATGTGCAGTAATTTTGGAACCGTTACCGATGTATAAAATATGTCTACAATGGACAAATTACAGATGAAGAGATACATTGGTTCATGTAACTGAACTTCCAGACATATGACTGTGATAATGGAGGAATTGATAAGGACTCCGACCAGATATATCAAGAGGAAGAAAGTGAAAATGAGTGGTTTATTCCTGGTCTTCCCAGAAAATGGCAAAATGTAAAAATATTGAAAAGAAGTCTCATTCTTCATTGTTATTTTTTAGCATTCTAGAAAATAAATCAAAAATGTATTATTGATTTTAGCTTAACATATACCAAACATCACTAAAAATACACAAACACCTAGTATAGGTGACTAGTAGTGTTGAGCCAACATGTTCGGCCGAATACACTATTCGGTCGAACATGGCGGTGCTCGGGACCACGCGGTATTTGGCCGATTACCGCGTGTGCTCAAGCGCCATGTTCGAGTCCCCTCCCCGCAGCTAATTAGCCAATTAGCATTCGGGAAGGTGCTGTCATTCACTGTAATGCCAGTAGCCATGTTGGTTACTGGCATTACACTGATTGGATGGCCGGGAACGCGTCATCGGGTGCTATAAATTTCTATAGGCAGGGTTAGTATCATTGTTCAAAAGTCCATTGTTAAATCCTTTTTTTTTTTTTTTGGGTGGCAAAAAAACCACAAATGTGCCCTGTCAGTAACGCTAGGTGCACAGCGTATTACAACCGTTCAAAAGTCTATGTAGCTGACATCCGTTGTTACATTTAATACCGATAATTTAGGCCACAGTTCCTCATTTGCTGCTGCAGTTAAATTTGCCCATTTATGAGTGTCGGAGTCCCACAATTATACCACAATGTGAATGAGGCCGGCCCTCCTTTATATGATATACCTGTCGTATGGGAGTGCCTCATCCGTGCAATTTTTGGCAGCACTAGCGCTTAACGTACAACTAAATCTATGTTTTCTAACAATATTTCCTGTAAAATCGATGTTATCTTGGGTTTTTTGGGGGTATTTTTGTCATTCTGTAAAAGTGGCGTAATAGTCGGCCATCATTTTCAATAGCAGTGACTTTGGTGTCCAAGATGCATCCAGACATCCTCCCCATGCTATTCCCTAACCATTTCTGTGGTGTTTCCATTTGGGTATTTCTATCTTCACACAGTTTCAATTTTGATTTTTTGGGGTTGTTAAATTTATTCAAACCAGCATATATGTGATTATGTGTCTTACAATACACAGGGTAGCGCACAACATTATCTGCTAATGATAACGTGGTTTTAGGCCTAAATCCTTGTATTTCCATCTCTAGGTACTTCGAGTGTTGGTGTGGTGGGGGAAAAAATTGCATAGTAGTTTCTCAAACTTTTTGAAAAATTCAGCGAACCTGAACCAAACTGAATGTCAAGTGATTCGATGAACTCTTCAATTCATACAGCCTGTAAATATGGATAAAGGAACAAGAGTACGGAGTTAATCAACTAGACTGTATATCAATGCACATAGAGACGTTAAAATTAATTGCAGATTGCAGGTGGAATCACACGCTGTTCAGCATTCGTGCCTCTCAGCCCAAGGAAGAAGTGATCTCACACGGATATTAAAAAGTTAAATCTGTGCAATACGTATCAGATGTGCTGATACAAGACAGCTAGTGAAGACAGAAGTATTCTGCATGCACAGACATTACATCCTGAATGTATTAATGGTAGGTTCACATCCACATAACAAAAGTCTAAAGGTAGGAACAGTTCGAAACAGCATATAAAGGGGTCTGGAGATATTTAAAGGAAAGAAGGTCATATACTGAAACTTAATGCAACTTTATTAACTTAAGGTAACCACTAATATATGTAAAAAATCCCTTTTCATGTTAAAGGGCATCTGTCACCAGATTGATTAGCATAAGGGCTCATGAAAAGGACCACTGGCTGTTTATCGGTTCACAAATAGATCCAAAATTTGCAGGTTCAAGTTCCCTAAGGGGACTAAAAAGAAATGTAAAAACAAAAAAGGTGTAAAAAAAAGTGTTAAAAAAATAACATAATATAACATTACACAGTTGACCTGATTCACCCCATGATAGTGTCATTATAAATACAACTTGTTGCATACAAAACAAGTCCTCATGATGATATGTTGAGGGGAAAAAAAGTTATGGTTTTTTAAATGTGAAAATCCAAAATGAAGTGAAAAAAATCATGTAGCCTTAGGCTTCTTTCGCACAAGCGATATGGATTATGTCAGGATCTGTTCAGGATAAAACTGAGGGTTTTACACACAAGTTCAATCAGTTTTTGTGATTGCATTCAGTTCGCACATTTTTTAATATCCGGAATGTATCCGGATTGCATGCATTTTTCATGCGTGTGAAGAAAAACTTACATTAAAATTAGGGTAAAATTTAGTTTACAAATATTCAAATGACACAATAATACAATAAACTGTCCACAAAAAAACTGACAATATAATATTCTCTATTAAAATTTGCAAGACCCAAGGATTAATATAAGTAAAAAATTTATTATTTGACCGATATAATAGAAGTAGTAGTAGTTGATAAAAAGTAATAATAAAATGTCAATGTCTGGTGGACTTACCAGTATAGTAATGGCAGGCTTGTCCTAATGTAAAATCCTTTACTGGAAGCAAGCGGGAGCTGTGTAGGAGATTTATACTGTGCTGGGACAATCCCAGGCGATGATCAGAGATTTATAATAACCCAGAAGTATAAAAATGTGTTTCTGAATATATCTCATAATTCATTTCTCATGGGTCCAGACATTATGATCTGACTTTTAAGAATTTATTGTACTTCATAAAGAGCAATATTGAAATCAACTTCTATGAGCATTTTCCTAGAATACCAGTTAGAATACCATAATAGAGCATGACATGATTTTTATTTCCCTGTCAATTTATTGTAGAATACGACAGAAAAAGTCTTTATATACCAATATGTGAAATCAGATCATATGAAGATACAGTAGATGTCCCATGTTTTTTTTTTAGAACAAGCAAAGATAATAAACACTGTAATACAAGGGTATGAATACAAAGAAAAGAAATGCAAACAATCAGATTTGTTACAAATTTCACAAAAATTCATCTGGCAAATTAATTTGAGGTTTTGGCAATAGTTTCAGACAGATTGTTTAAAAAACCAATGTCCAGCAGCATTTTACAGTGAAAACTTCCAGAGGAAACACATGGGAGGGAGGGAATAAAGGATCACATGACACTGGAAGGAAATGAGAATACATAATAGAAACCACCCATAAATGACCCCATGTTCAAAAATTGTTCTCTCAAGGTATTTAAAACTGAATTTAGAAAGATGTTTTAAACCCTTTTGATGTTCCACAGTTTTTATATTTGCAGATTTTCTATCTAATCCATTTCTTCCTGTGACATAGCAATGGTTAACAGCAAAACAAACCACAATACTTATTCACCTAATTCTGCAGTTTACAGAAACACCCCATGTTTGGTCTTAAACTGCTGTATCGGCACAGAGCAGGACTCAGAAGGGAAGAAGTGCAAGATTGTATTTGGAGAGAAGATTTTACTGCAATGCAGGAATTTTTCAAGAAGGTCTGTGAAAACGATTTTTTTTTTTTATGATGAAATGCTGCTTTAGCCCCATTTTTTTTTTCATTTTTACAAGGGGTAACAGGAGTTATAATTTGTTACCCATTTTATCCGGAATATGGCAACACTCCATATGTGCTTTTAAATGTCCATATAGCCACAGTGATGGATTCAAAAGGGAAGTGAATTTGTAATGGATGGAGAAAAAGGAAAATTGCAATGTTTCGTGCCTAATAAGTGCCACTGTGAAAAGTCAGCTCTCTCTAGTTTTTGTACAGTTGCAAATTGTAGAAATATCCTACATGTGCTGCTTTAGCCCCAAATTTTTATATTTCACAAGGGGTAGCCAGAGAAATGTATCTAACAATGTATCACTCATTTTCTCCTGAATACAGCAACACCTCATATCTGTTTATTAACTTCCGCATGGACACATCTCAGGACTCAGAATGGAAGAAGCGCCATATGGATTTAGGAAGCCAGATTTTACTGAAATGGTTTTCAGGTGCCATGTCACAAATAAAGAGACCCTGAGTTACCCCTGAAGCAGAAACCCCCAAGAACTCAACCCCCCATTTTGGAAACTAAAGAAATTCCCTCAAGGAATTTGTCAAGGGGTCTAGTAAGCATTCTTCACGGGTGTTTCCCAGAAATAAATGTGTGAGGTTACGGATACGGTTAAATAGACAGACAACCTCACCCACAGAATCCATGAGGTGAAGAAAGGACATTTAAAAAGGCACAGAATCAAGAAGGTTTTACGCCAGTTCCATTATCCAAAAATATGTGTCCAATTTTCATGAAATGGACACCTCACTGGCACTCGCTTTACAAATTGACGCAACTACTCTGGTGTCAAACCTGTTGAATCTGGGCCTATGGCTGTTGGCGAGACATATATATATCTTTGTTACACCAGTTTGATGTCCTAACCGAGTGCAGCGCCCAACCCAATGGATGTATGCTTTTGTGTTTTTTTAGTGCTGTCACCAGCTGGCTTAAAGGGAACCTGTCATCTCAGAACCCCCCCTGAACTAGAGTAAGCGTTGTATAGTGTAAGTGATGCTGAATCCGAATATGTAAGCTTTATCTTCATACTCACTGCCATTCTGACGCTGTGCTCCCACAAACCTGCAGTAAAATGCACTCACTGGACTCTTCTTTGAGTCCTCTCCATTATGTGAGTGAGCACCGGAGTCCACTGAGTGCATTTTACTACAGGTTTGTGGGAGCACAGCATCGGAATGGAAGTGAGTATGAAGATAAAACTTACATATTCGGATTCAGCATCACTTACACTATACAACACTTACTCTAGTTCGGGGGTGTTTCGGAGATGACAGGTCCCTTTAAAGGATAAGTCCGGGCAATTTATAAGTTTCTGGTTCAAGTAAGGGCACAGAAAGTTATTAATTGCCTGGACTTATCCTTATTAAGTGGGTAGGGGAAGAACCCCTGATGGGGTATGGGAGTGACCTTCCCGCCCTCTCTTTGGTCACTCCCAAAAAACCTCACCCTATGGATACCTTCACATGTGGCTGCGGGTCTGCTGAGTAAAATCCACAGGGCATTTTTATACCGTTCACCAAACGGCGTTCAGTACTATGGTGCCGTCCGGACATACGCAGTTCTGCGCTGAACTGGGTATTTGCGTCCAGCCCCATAGTACTGAAGGTGGCATAAAATCAGCCAATGATGCGCTGTGGATTTTAGGCAGCAGAGAACCCCAAAAAAGCATCCCATTGTAAAGGCACCCATAAATAAGGCAAGTTAACCTGCCTTTCAGCAACTGTTTGTTGCTGTAACTAACTGTGGAGGTTTTTTATATCACAGTTGAAGGACAGCAGCCTCCGTGATATATACCCCATAGACAGCCTTATTCCATGCGTGACTGCATGAGAGGCGTGAAATTATTCGCACAGAGAAGAACCCCATCGGGATTTGCGGTGCAAGATTTTACTACTCTCATGATATCAACAAAATACCTCAAGAACAGTTAGTACCCGCTCACAAAACGGTGAGTAGTGTTCCTTGGCACGGGTGCCAGGGATAGAACCCCACGGCTATAGTTCACAAAAGGTGAAATCCCCACTTTGTGAAGCATAGTCGTGGGGATTATTTGAGGGATGGTACTGTTCTTGGGGTATGGGTTGGACGGTGCACCGGTGTGAGGCATTAAGCAGGTGTGGAGATGTTAAATGGCCAACACACCATGGGCATTAAATTTGGAGATGGGGTTCTGTTTATTTAAATGTATCCGAATTAAGTAGGGAATTTTTTAAGGTCATTTTGTTTAATTTGGGGTCTAAGGGGGGAACATTACTTAATAAGTTAAATTACGGATTTTTACGTTGGGCACATATTTGGGATCTTAAGGTCAGTTTCTTGGACACACGGATTGCCATGCAAGATGGGTGACTCATCAGCGATTGGAGGCTGTAGCGACTTCTCACGCCTCCACTAGTAGTGGTGGTAGTGGAGCGCGCTGGTTTCCCCCGAGAGGATGTTGTCTGGGAACCTGGCTGGTCTCGCTGGTAAGTTGAGACCAACTGACTGGTGAGTAGGTCCCGGTAGTACACCAGTTTTGCCTCCCTCTCTGATGGCGGAAAAAATTCTGCCATTTTGCGTCAGAAGCGAGGGTCCACCAGGGTGGCCAGCCAGTATTGGTCCCTCCGGCGGATGTCCACAATCCGGCTGTCACTCCTCAGACACTCCCGCAGGCACCTTGCCATCTGCACCAAGGACAATGAGCGCCTCTCCTCTCCACTGTCCTCAGTATAGTTCCAGGGTCTGCTGGGGTCTTCCTCCTCTTCCTCTACAACCTCATCCTCCATCTCCTCCTGTGATTGAGAGGCAGAGAAGCCAGGTGGCGGTGTGTGGAATCGCTGGGCGTACACATCTTCCTCCTCCTCCTCACCCTCCATCTGCACTTCATCCATCTCTGGGCTCAAGGCGAGGTTCAGCCTTGGAGTGGTGGCCTGGGAATCCTCGCTGACGATGGTTTTCAGCGCACTTTCCAGAACATGGACAAGTGGGATGATGTCGTTGATCCCATAGTCATGCCTGCTCACAAACAGAGTCGCGTCCTCAAAAGGGATCAACAATTGGCAGACTTCACGCATCATCTGCCAGTGTGTGACTTGGAAGTCGCAGTGTGACGTGAAGCTGCCTGATTGCTCCATGAGGTAGTCTGTAACGGCTGACCTTTGCTCGTACAGGCGGTCCAGCATATGGAGGGCAGAATTCCAGCGTGTTGGCACGTCGCAGATTAGCCGATGTTGGGGCAGACTGCGCTGTCTCTGGATCCTGAGCAGGGTGTTCCTTGCAGTGTAGGAGTGGCTGAAGTGTTTGCACACTCTGCGTGACATCCTCATAAGGTCTTGTAGTGCAGGAAATGATCTAAGAAACCTGTGCACTATGAGGTTTATCACATGTGCCATACAAGGTGTATGACTCAGCCCTCCGTGCTGCACTGCAGAGACAATGTTCCTCCCATTGTCTGCTACCACACTTCCCACCGTTAGTTGACGTGGGGTCAGCCATTGATCTATCTCCTCCCTGATAGTCCGGAGGAGCTCCTGCCAACTGTGGCTGCGTTCACCCAGGCTCATCAAATGGAGGACAGCCTGAGAGCGCCGGGCCTGACATCGGTGGTTAGACACCGGGGCAGGTTGGACTGCAGTCAAAGCGGTGGATGGTTGCAAGGTGGTGGAGGCAGAACTTGTGCTTCCCGCTGCTGGCCCCCTAAAGCACCGTGGAGGTGACAGTGGCAAGAATGGGCCAACTTCCTGATGGTCTTCTGGGAGGATGTTGACCCAATGGGCAGTAACAGACATGTACTGCCCTTGCCCATAATTTGAGGACCAGACATCAGCACTCAGGTGCACAGTCTTGGACACCGAGAGTCCCAATGAGTCGCCAACATTTTTCTGCACGTGATGGGACAGTGATGGGACAGCTTTGCCAGAGATGTAGTGGCGGCTGGGGACTCGCCATCTGGGGTGCGCACACGCCATGAAATCCCTGAAAGGCTGGGAGTCCACAAGGTTGAAGGGCAGGGACTGAAGCACCAGCAGCTTAACCAGGTCTCCGGTCAGTTTCTGGGCCATGGGATGGCTACTGGAATACACCTGACGTCTGCCCATGGACTCAGTCACGGATTGCTGCCTCATTAGTGGTGTAGATGGCAGTGACACTGTGCTGGTGCTGGCACCTGAGGCTGACTAGCCCTGAGTTCCACTGAGAGGATGCTGCATGATTGGATCTGCAGTGTATGGTGCATCCTGACAGGAGGAGGTATTGGGGTCACGGTTCTTCCAGGCCTGTTGGTGTTGCCTTTCCATATGCTTTCGCATCGATGTTGTCCCGAGATTATCACCCCTACCACGACTGACCCTCTCATTGCACAGCAGGCACAAAGCGATGTGCTTATCTTTCCCCAGGAGGAAGAACTGCCAGACGACAGAGGACCGTGGTTTGCTGACAGCCACGGGGGGTCTTGCTGGCTGTTGACTGCCACTGCTGCCTGAGGGTGCCCTCTCAGGACCAAGGCTTTGAGAGGGTGATCTCTGCCTGGTAGCTTCTCTTCTACACCTCTCTCTTGTGCCTCGGTTCCTTGCAACAGTGGGATGTTGCTGCGTCGGTGGCAACATCATCATCAAACTCTGCACCACTGCTACTTTCCTCCGGTGGCTGGAACAAGATATCAAGTGTGGCACTGGATGCCCCTCCCTGGCTCTGTTGACTGCTTACAGCCAAAACCTCCTCTGGAGTCTCAGTACGTTCCACCCGCTGACTTTGGTGGACTTCCTCCTCCTCCTCCTCATCACTAAAAAGTGGTAGAGACTCCAAGGGCAGATCAAGGTTTGCCAAGAGTTCCCTGGCAGAAGGTTCCCCAAAGGTGAGTGGCATTCTAATAACAGGGGACGGGGCAGGGGACTCTCGCTGACCGTCCCATGTAAGGGTGGTGTCGTATGATCCAGCCAATGCTTGACTCCTCGTTTGGGAGCTTTGGGCGGTGGAACTGGAGGATTGGGTAAGCCAATCTAGAACCACTGGCTGTGTGGTTCTTACATGACCAGTGGGCGTCAGGGGTAGCTGCACCCTGCTGCCACGCCTGTTACCCCGGCTGCCACCGGGCCTGGTGCTGCCACTTCTCCTACCCTCACCGCCTGCTGTTGCACTCCTTGCCTGGGAAGTGCTGTAAGTAGGACTCTTGGACATATTTTTATTTGGGTGGGAGAAAAGGAAATTATGTATTTTTTTATACTTTTTTAAACTTTATTTTTTTATTACTTTTTTTATGTTTTTTTTAAACTTTTTTTATAACTTTTTTTTAAAACTTTTTTTATAACTTTTTTTTAAAACTTTTTTTATAACTTTTTTTTACTTTTTTTTTAACTTTGTTTGTTGCGGCTAAACGGGGTTGACGGCACCCAGCAGAGCAGCAACGTGTAGGGTGTACTATCGGTCACGGGACAGGAATGCTACCTGTCCTGACTCTTTTCTCACTTTTCTCTCCCTATTTCTTTTTTTTTATCTCCATATCTCTCCCTAGATGTCACAATTTTTTTATTTAAATGCCTATCTCTCCCTATCTCTTGATTTCTTAGCCTCTTTCCCTATCTATCACCTTATCTTCTATATCTAGCTTTCTCTTCCTCTCTCCTGCTTCTCTCACTAACCCTTTCTATTGCTTCTCTATCTCTCCCTGTATCTATCTACTTGTTTGTCTATCTATCTATCTATCTATCTATCTATCTATATCTTTTCTCTCTCTATCTAATGCTAAGCTCCTCTCTCTCTGATGTCTAACGACACACTGACAAGATGTCGGCGCGCTAAGGCACTTCAGGAGCTGTGGGGTGACGTCACACTTTTTTTTTTTTTTCACAGAAAACCAGGATACAAGGGATTATAGGAGTAATAATCCCTTGTATCCTGGTCTATTCTGTGAAAAAAGTACAGTTTTGCGTTGCGGTTTTTTTTTTAACCAGATTCGTTACAAACTTTTTCAAAGTTCGGTTCGGTGACGAACCGAACTTTTGGCAAAGTTCGTAACGAATCTGGTTCGTTACGGTTCGGTTCGCTCATCCCTATTCATGTTCTTTTATACAAAAATATATCTGTTAATGCTTAGTTGTGTATGTGGGGTGAATTTGTGGCCTGATACTACAGATTTTAGGGTGCTCAAGTTCTCTTATATATAAGTACATCCATTCATCCTTGTTTCTAGGGTGAAATTGCGGCTTGATACTACAAATTTTAGTGTGTTCATGTTCTTTTATACAAAAATATATCCATTAATGCCTAATTGTGTATGTGAGGAGAATTTGTGGCCTACTACGGATTTTAGGGTAGCATTAATTATTCTTTTTATAATTTTTTAATATGTTGTATGGTTCTATTTTTTTCATGTGACATATACCAGCTGAAAAAAAATGTTGAGGGCTCAGATACTGCTTTGCACACTCTTGGCATTCTCTTGATGAGCTTCAAGAGGTAGTCACCTGAAATGGTTTTCACTTCACAGGTGTGCCCTGTCAGGTTTAATAAGTGGGATTTCTTGCCTTATAAATGGGGTTGGGACCATGAGTTGTGTTGGGCAGAAGTCAGGTGGATGCACAGCTGATAGTCCTACTGAATAGACTGTTAGAATTTGTATTATGGCAAGAAAAAAAGCAGCTAAGTAAAGAAAAACGAGTGGCCATCATTACTTTAATAAATGAAGGTCAGTCAGTCCGAAAAATTGGGAAAACTTTGAAAGTGTCCCCAAGTGCAGTCGCAAAAACCATCAAGCGCTACAAAGAAACTGGCTCACATGAGGACCGCCCCAGGATAGGAAGACCAAGAGTCACCTCTGCTGCGGAGGATAAGTTCATCCGAGTCACCAGCCTCAGAAATGGCAGGTTAACAGCAGCTCAGATTAGAGACCAGGTCAATGCCACACAGAGTTCTAGCAGCAGACACATCTCTACAACAACTGTTAAGAGGAGACTGTGTGCAGCAGGCCTTCATGGTAAAATAGCTGCTAGGAAACCACTGCTAAGGACAGGCAACAAGCAGAAGAGTCTTGTTTGGGCTAAAGAACACAAGGAATGGACATTAGACCAGTGGAAATCTGTGCTTTGGTCTGATGAGTCCAAATTTGAGATCTTTGGTTCCAACCACCGTGTCTTTGTGCGACGAAGAAAAGGTGAACGGATGGACTCTACATGCCTGGTTCCCACCGTGAAGCATGGAGGAGGAGGTGTGATGGTGTGGGGGTGCTTTGCTGGTGACACTGTTGGGAATTTATTCAAAATTGAAGGCATACTGAACCAGCATGGCTACCACAGCATCTTGCAGCGGCATGCTATTCCATCCGGTTTGCGTTTAGTTGGACCATCATTTATTTTTCAAGAGGACAATGACCCGAAACACACCTCCAGGCTGTGTAAGGGCTATTTGACCAAGAAGGAGAGTGATGGGGTGCTACGCCAGATGACCTGGCCTCCACAGTCACCAGACCTGAACCCAATCGAGATGGTTTGGGGTGATCTAGACCGCAGAGTGAAGGCAAAAGGGCCAACAAGTGCTAAGAATCTCTGGGAACTCCTTCAAGACTGTTGGAATACCATTTCAAGTGACTACCTCTTGAAGCTCATCAAGAGAATGTCAAGAGTGTGCAAAGCAGTAATCAATGCAAAAGGTGGCTACTTTGAAGAACCTAGAATATAAGACATATTTTCAGTTGTTTCACACTTTTTTGTTAAGTATATAATTCCACATGTGTTATTTCATTGGTCTGTAATATATATATATATATATTTTTTTTAAAATTTTAGCTAATTTCTTCCCCCCTACTAAGCTCTTAAAGGGGTTTTCCGGGACCCCCGCCAATCAGCTGTTTGAGAAGGCACCGGCGCTCCTGTAAGCGCCGAGGTCTTCTCGCAGCTCACCAAGCACAGCGCCGTACATTGTATAATGGCCTTGCTTGGTATCGTGCTCAGCCCCATTCAAATAATAAAACCACATATTCATCTAGTTTGAATTCTATATAATAAAATCATATAGTTTGAGGTAATCTCCCTGAATAACAGTACCAAATTGACTAAACATGTGTACATTAAAATGGCAAAACTGAATTTATTCCATTTTTATTTGTAATTTTCTAGATTGTAAGAGATTTGAATTTGTGATGATGGGATTACCTCTCCTTAAGGATTTGTCTGATATCTATTCCCCTATCCATTTGGAATGACTTCAGCTCGTCATTTCTGCACAATTACCGACAGAAAACTTCAAAATAAAAACCTAACCCTCCGTCAGGTGTGGTAATATTATTTTAGTCAATATGTTTGTCAAACCTCATTTTCATGAGTTGCACATTTTAAGTGCTCTGATCTAATTGAATTACATTTTTTAAATGATGATATCCCGAGGAGACGTTACAGATGGATGAGAAAAGCTATTGTGAATGCATATATGTCATGTCTGCTTTGTTGTTAAAATGTAGCTTTTAATATTGATTGAATCGAAGCCAAACAAATTGAGTTCAATCTGAATTTGCCAAATTTCCTTGCACTTCGTGGTAACAAATATATTTTTCTTGAAATGGTGAAAAAAAAACATATTCAGCTCACTTGCCAGGTGCAGTGACATCATCAGTGATAAGGTGAGCAAATAGATAAGGTGAGTTCTTAATCCCTCCACCCAAAACTACACCTTGTTTTTGATGGCCCATGGTTTGTATCAGAGGCTTGACTATCTGTTTCATTCAAAAGAACACCTACAGCTATATACTGGGGCTCTTTTAGGCACTATGCACTTTTCCGACCATTCTCCTGTGTTCCTATCCAGCACCCTCCTTGGCCTCCGTCTTTTAGGTGGTGCCTAAATGAACAGCTCATGTCCCCTGATCTTCTTCCATGCTCACAAAAATTGCTTGACATTTTTTCTCTCTCAACTCCCTTCCAGAGAATTCACCCCATAAACTGTGGGATGCTCATAAGGCCTAAATGAGAGGCCATTTTATCTGCATGGGGCTAGGCTTAAGAAGGATAGGAGAGCCTGAATTGATGCACTTCTCTCCCAGATCCAGCACCTGGAAAGCCTCTATAAGCAATGCCTGCTTGACAATCTTTCTGAACTTGCTGATCTACGAGCAACACTGAAGAACCTCCTAAATATTGCTTCAACTAAGTATATCTTAATTCCCAATTAACTATTATGCATATGGAGACAAGGCTTCTAAATTTATGAGCAGAGGAAATTGCATAACTTTATCCATAAGATCGGTATCCCTGGTGGGGGAGAGGTTTTCACCACCTGGGCTATAGCAGCACAATTTCAGAACTACTACCATTCTCTGTATACGCCCCACCTGCCTTTACTGTCGTATTCTTAGTCACACACGTTACAGAACCCATTCACTATGGATGAACTGGTGACCGCAATTAAACAATTCCCTTTTGGAAAATGCCCGGGATCTGATGGATTCCCTGTTTTATACTACTGCACATTAGTGCAGACCTTAGTGCAATAGCTCCCATTCTGGTGTTCCATTATCTCTAGATATGACTAGGGCTCACATATTTCTGATCCCTAAAGAGGGGAAGGATAGATTTAACTGTGCAAATTATCACCCAATTTCCCTGTTTCCCTGTTCCATTTGTCTCAACTTCTCCCTTACTTGATTCATAAAGATCAAGTTGGTTTTATACAAGATAGGGAGGGCAGGGATAATACAGCTAGAGTCCTAAATGCTATTATTCCAAGAGGCTCAACTGCCCTATAGTCCTTCTCGGCACTGATGCCAAGAAGGCTTTTGACAGAGTTAGTTGGGATTTTATGCGATATTGACATTTGGCCTCCCTGACCCATTCATTAAAGCAGATTTTTCCCTTTACTCTAATGCTTCGGCCTCAATTATCATCAATAGCACTCTATTACCTTCTGTTGTGATTTAAAATGGCACCAGACAGGGATGTCCCCTGTCTCCCATATTATTATTGCTAGTTATGGAATCCTTATTGCGGCGGTCAGGGAGGAAATCGGAATCAAGGGAGTCTTAATGGGCTATCAGGAACATACTATAAGGTTGCTGCTTTTGCAGATGATCTACTGATTATTACCATCAAACTAACAATTTTCCTGCCTGGTGTAAACCATATTTTGGAACAGTTTAGCCTTCTCTCCAACTTCAAAATCAATATAAAAAAATCTCACATATTAAGCATAGCTTTTCCCTGCCCAGTCAAGCATGAATTGATAGCTAATTCCCCTTTTAATTGGGATACCCCCTATATTACTTACTTGGGAGTTAAATTAGGACCAAACCCCTCCTCACTTTTTCTTCTAAATTATACTCCTTTCTTGAAATCAATAATGGATCAGCTCTTTGTTAAGGAGGCTTCTCCCTGTCACCACCTGCCATTGGCTAATAGCATCCCGTCCCCCACCCCGACACTGAATGTTTTTATCTGCGCATGGGGAGAAGCAGCTGTGGCCGTGCAGGGACCAGGAGCAGAGCAGGGAGTGGGGAGCCAGGTAAGTAGAAACAGTTTGACGGGCCTGAGCATATGGGGTCCTTTTCCAGCCTCGGATAACCCTTTTAAAGAGCACTTGTCAACTTTATAAAACCAGATATACTGCCTGTTAGGGTATTACCAGGTAGTATATCTTCTCCACTTTCAATTTTCATGTTTTGCTCCCTATGTCCCAGGAGCCATAACTTTTTTTTCTGTTTATTTCTTTCTCCACACAGTTCCATTTTATTTTTATTTTTTTTTGTGTGGGGTGTTGTTGAATATATTCAAACCAGCATATATGTAATTACTACACCAATACACAGAGTAGTGCACAACATTATCTGTGTTAATGTTGATAATTTAAGCCGCTTCTGTTTATTTCTGTCTACACATGGCTATTTATTTTTGTGGTTGCTGAACCAGCATATACGTTATTACCACACCAATAAGTAGGGTGGCGCACAATTTATTTTTTTTTTGGGAGGGGGGTGGGGGTTGTTGAATATATTCAAACCAGCACATAAGGTACATGATTACAGGGTAGTGCACAATGCACAGGGTAGTGCACAACATTATCTGTGAGGCCCAAAAATGTCAAGGCTAAGGAAGGGTTCCAAATGAAAAACTCAGAACAGAAATTGGGTAGTAACAGCACCAGCTATTCAGAGAATGTGGTCATATACTGTTTAATGTGCACATACAGTAGATCTCAGAAGGGATGGAGTGCCATATGTCTTTATGTGGGCAGATTAGAATGGATTTTTGGCGCCATATTGCATTTCAAGAAACCCTGACGCACCAGTATAGTAGAAACCCCCCAAAACTGACCCTGTTTTAAAAACTGTACTCCTCTAGGATTTGTTTAAGGGATGTATTGAGTGCTTTGACCACATATGTGTTTCGTAGAATTTTTTTTTTTTTATAAGGGAATGAAATGAAAAATTTTCAATTTATAAGTAGTTTTAGCTTCAAACTTTTTATTTTCACAAGAGGTAATATGAGAAAAAGCACCCCAAATTTTGAACATAATTTTTCCTGAGAATGATAACACCCCATATGTGGTTGTAAAGTGCTGTATGGACACACTGCAGGGTTCAGAAAAGAAAATGCACCATGCTCATTAGCGGCCTAGTTAATTAAAACAAAAAAGTGACTCTATTTGAGAAACCACACCCTTCACAGATATCCTGTGGATGTAGTGAGCATTTTGACCCCACTGATGTTTTGGCAGATGGTATAAAGTGAAAATGAAGCAACTAATGCACAGAGGACCATACAGGGGCAGTGTAAATTGAAATTGATTAAATTAAATTAAATAAAGAAATGTTTTCCACAGAAATGACAGTTTAGTGCTCAATGCATTGTGTCTGACATTGAATTGACAGGAAGATTCTACAGGATGCAGAAAAAATGTGGGCATAAATCACTGTTTGAGTACACTATAGGGTTCCGAAGTTAAAGACCACCTTTTGCGGCGCAGATTTTGATGAATTGGATTAAGGGAGCCATGTTGCTAATAAACATCCTCTGGGGACCAGTACAGCTGATTTCCGACAACCATACATTTTTATTTTTCTATCAACTCAGCTGTGTGAGGACATTTGAGGGATAAGTTGTGATTTTCATTGGTTCTATTTGGGGTACATGAAATGTTCTGATCACTTTTAATTTCGCTTTTTGGGAAGCAGGATAAAGAAGCTTAGCTTAATTCTGCTGGTCAGTATGATTACAGAGATACCAGTTTTATATAGTTTTTTTTGTTTGTTTTACCATATTTTTGCTTTATCTTTTTCTGAGAACCATATTTTTTCTGGTAATTGTCTTGTGTACGGGCTCATTTTTTGCAGTATGAGATTACGTTTTCGCTGCTACCATTTGGGGTACATGCAACATTTAATTGCTTGATATTATGCTTTTTCTGAGGCCAGGTGACAAAAAATGACTGGCACAGGTCTGTAAATACTCTGTCTCATCTCATCTCCAAATCATCTCCTTCCAAATCTCAATTTTACTCTTGACTTTAGACTGACTATAGCTTTCTGCAACCCTTCCCTTGGTAGGAAGGACTAGCCCACTTATACCCAAAATGGGAAGAATGGAATGGTAAGTTCCATTCTATCTAAAGGTTTGTCTTTGCCAGATACACTACCAGCTGCTGGACAACCAGGCAAAGTGCATGTAATAACAGTTGCATAACAATATTTAAAGTCACAGTATAAAAGGACCTGGAATTAATACACAGATAACATTATTCGTTAGCCATTAGAGACAGCAGCAGGGTGTAGGAATAGTAGTGCCCACTCTGGGGTGCTACAGTTGCGGCCAAGCAATAACCACAATTTGTGGTGGCAACAATAAAAGTAGATAATTACACCTGACACTGTATCAGACCGTTATCTTTTTTCTTTTTTTGACTGTTATTTGGGGATGGGTGCAGCCAGTCTGTTAATTATGACCAAGTGAGTGCAGTAAATGCCACATATGTGCCTGTTGTAAATAATCCATTCATTTCAAGTGTTGGGAAAATTATTTATTTTGCATGTTTTTTTATTCTTTATATATGAATGCACATGTAAATCAGGAGTCAAGTCACAACTTCATTCACCAAGTAAATTATCAAAAGCATTGTCTTCTTGAGTGTATTCTGTAGAAAGGGATTACAACTATTTTTTTAAACTTATTTTTAGTTGAAAGTAATTAGAACTAGAGATGAGCGAAGTGATTCGTCGATTCGTTGATTCGTATCGAATCTTGGGATTTTTTAGCTGCGAAGCGAATCCGAATATTAGGTGATTCGCTTTTGTACGCATCGCTACGTAGTTTGTCCTCTAAATTATACACTATTCTACGTATAATTTAGTTACTCTATACGCTGTTGCGCAGACTCCTCCCTGGTAGTTACTCTACACACTGTTTCGTACGAAATCTATTCAGCGATGCAGACTCATCCCTGGTAGTTCCGCCCCCTTCTTCTGCGCGCGAGGAAGACGTGGCAAGTCAGCAGAGTAAGATGGCGGCGAGACAGCGAGGTCCTGACTGGGGAAGCATGTTGTGGGCAGACAACCCCTATGAGGGGAAGGAACCGGAGGAGATCTATCTCTCACAGCTCAACAGGAAGTCGGATGAGGTGCCTGCTGAAGTGGTGACTCCACTGGCTGACAAGGCGGAGGCGGCAGGAGTTCCCGCTCCACCGCGCAAGGACTACTCCTTACGCCAGAATTTGATGGTCCCTGAGGCTGTCACCCGGAACGCCCAGACCCTCTAGGAATATAAAAGCTGGTGGAGGAGTGGGTGGTGCAAGTTTTGGAGCACCCACGGTCCGGTGACCCTAAGCTGGAGCGCCGAAGGGGAACCGTTATTTGGTTCAACGTGGAGCGGGGAGTCAGTTTCATCGGCGATGAGGAGACGGCGGAGGAATTGTATGTTAACCGCCGTTCGGGTAAGCGGCTGTATCTTCCGCCCATATGCCACAATCTACATGCAGGGGATTACGTGGAGTATACCCCCATGAAGAGCCTCCAAGGCCCCTTTGCTACTGGGGTGAAAGTCTTAAAGCGACCACCGACTCCTGCAGCGCCCCCGGAAGACTGGAGTGAGGAGGCCGCAGAAGAGGCTTGTGACCTTGAGACCTTAAGATCTGAAGAGAAATCCCAAGGTCAGGATCAGCCGGAGCCCCTGATTCCTGATTTGCCGCCACTGCCACCGATACCACCGATCCATCATGTGGGACAGATGACCACGAACACTTTCGTGTACCATCCAACTGTGGTACTACTACTTGATGTAGTCACTGACTTACAATTTAGTTGAGTCTACTACCTTTAGGGAGCTGATGACCTGCACTTAGCCAAGCTATAAGATCCGTGGCTGCCTTTTTTTGCCCCAAAAAGCCATCCCTGCTCTTTACTTGCATGTGGCGGACAACATCGGCTGCTCCCTGCAGATGTCCCTCTGTGGACACCTGGAATAGCACGTATGGTCAGGAACAATACATGCCTTTACTGGCACACTGACTCAATGCTTTTAGTGGCGAGGCAGCACCCCAGCAAAAGTCTATTTTTTATGGCTGCATCCACCCACCTTGTTCTTCATTATGACAATTTATACTGCAAATTTAAGGAACATCTGGCATGCACCCATTTTTTTCTTTGTTATGACAATTTACACTGCAACAACAAGCGTCTGTTCAAGTAAAGGGTCAAATTTTTTGAAGCTGCATCCACCCACTATTTTCTCCATTATGACAATTTATACTGCAACTATGAGCATCTGGCCATGTAACAGTCTAATTTTTTCCCCAAATAACACTGTGTTTAAACAACATCTGCCTACGATAAGGGACAATTGTTGGAAGCTTTGAAATAGGAAAACACACAAAATGTGCCATGGCATGATGTGTTTTTCAACAATCCACTTTTTAACGCCTTCAAACATGCCTTTATCCAAAGCTATGTGTGTCAGTGTCACTCTGACATGATTTTCTACTGCTGTCATTCATCCCAGAACTCAGGGAGGTGGGATGGGTAAGGGCAAAAGAAAAAATTGGCAAAAAATTAAGGAAACGAGATAGGAGCTTTTTGTGAAAAAAGTCTGTGTTTTAAACGACTAGTGAGGGTTATATACTGATTTCCAGGAGAATGGGAGCAGGGAGAGTAGTGGCTGGGGGACTCCAAGTTTCCTGGGGTTCGGACACCGCCAAGCAATCTCCACATACAAATTAATGGGAGCACAACGCATTTGGGCGCATAGAAATGAATGGAGGGCAGCTGAACATCCAGAGGTGGGATTATATAATCCTAGCGATATGATCCCAATGTCCAAGATGGGACAACACCTTTAATTACATTCTCCAATCACATAGGGGAGATGTAAGGCTGGTGTACAGGGCTGGTCTTTGATAAATAAACTCCTTTGTGTTTCAGTTGCTCATCAGTCACCAGTGTTTATGGTTGTATATGTCAGGAGATTATCTTTGAAAACCACATTCTCCTCACTAACCCCAGCAATGCAGATTGTACATTGGAGTTCTGTAGACTGTATATGATAGGATTTATCATGGGGATGATAGTTGTATATATGATATTAAATACTAAATCGAGAACATCAGAGTAAGGTGGTATCAGATACCCTATTAAACCTGTGGCATAGTAAATAGAGACAATGATGATGTGGGAGGAGCAGGTGGAGAAGGCTTTTTTTCGGCTTTCCTTTGTCTTCATTTTGAAGATTATAGAGAAAATGTTAACATAAGAAATAAAAGTACAACTCAAAGGGGTAAATCCAAGCAATAACATTTCTATACCAAAAATTACAAAAAACATTTGTGCACTTGTGCAAGAGGTTTTTGTTAGTGACTTAGCATCACAATAGAACTGGTGGATGAGGTTGGAGTGACAGGAGGACATGTTCAAAGCTAAGGTTATAGTCATTAAAGAGTTTAAAAAAGTGAATGTCCAAATCCCAATAGTTATCAGGATGCAATTTCTCCGACTCAGGATCCGATGATAATGTAAGGGGAGGCAGATAGCGACATATCGGTCATACGCCATAACAAACAGTAGAATTTCCTCTGCACTCGTCACTGTGAAATAAAAATAGAACTGAGTATAACATTGTGAGAAGGAGACAAAGTGATTTCCAGACAATAACATGTACAGTAATTTAGGAACCATAACCGATGTATATAATATGTCTATAATAGACAAATTACAGATAAAGAGATACATTGGTTCATGTAACTGAACTTCCAGACATATGACTGTGATAATGGAGGAATTGGTAAGGACTCCGACCAGATAAATCAAGAAGAAGAAAGTGGTGATGAGCGGTTTATTACTTGTCTCTCCAGAAAATGGCAACATGTAAAAATATTTTATAAATGTTTCATTCTTCATTTGCTTTTTTTGTTATAGTCTAGAAAAAAGCACAATGATTTTTTAGCACAAATGAAAATGGAGAAGGAAAAGAAGTGAGCATGTAAAACCTGATCTATGTGATAGATTGGTCATCTCTGGTAATCCTGGTGATACAGTCATGTTCTTGCAATACTTAAAAGTTAATTTGATATGAAACTGACACAAAGGTTACTTCTTTTAACTCATGAATAGAGATGAGCAAAGTTTTAAAAAATTAGATTCAGACACTTCGACAAATTTTCCCAAAAAATGTGATTCGATTGGCTTTAAGTTGTGACGATCCACGTTAAAAATCAGCTATTTTCTGACTGCAGAGATCCTGTATGTTGGTGCATATCACTGTGCAACACAGAAACATCCAGCATATGCAAGGTAGAGTTTCACCTTGTGAACATGCCAAAAGCATGCAGGGATGGCCCACACTTTCTGCAGAAACTCTGACATATTGGGGTAATTTTTGGAACACCACCAAGTTCAGCATATGCACCAGGGAAGGGATGTGCGACAAACTGGCTAGGCTCAGAGCTACTAGGAGATTTCACTCACTTTCGCACACCACCAGCCCTGGCTTGAGGCTCAGAGCAGCCTGCTGTGCTGAAGTTGTTGGTGCAAGTGTTGCAATGATGTGATTATTTTTTCCCTCACTTGTTCATGCAGGGCAGGGAAGGCCCACTTGGAAAAGTAGTGACAGCTGGGAACCACACACCGTGGGACAGCCGCCATCATTAAGTTTGTAAAACTGTCCATCTCCACCAGATGGAATGGCAGAATTTCAAAGGCCAGGAATTTGGAGATGCTGGAATTCATGACCAGGGCTTTCGGGTGAGTAAGGATGTACTTCCTCTTTCTCTCCAGTGTTTGGGGGATGGGTATTTGAACACTTCCACCGGTTGGGCCACCAGAGCCAACCCTGCACTTTCAGCAGTGTACCGGTTGGAAGAGAATATGAAGGAACTAAAGGCACTGTCAGCCATCCAATCTGCTACTGCCTCTACTTGTTCTATCCTCACCATTTGTAGAGAGGTATTTGGACCTACAAAATGACACAGAACCTCCTGTCGCCTAAGTGCATCAAAGGAAGGTGTTTCATTTGGGCACGTAGCTGGCACAGTTCTAGAACGTCCTATCCCTAAAGCAGGAGATCCACCAACACCAGCAACACCACGCCCACGGCAATATCCCATATGTGATGCTCCCCTCATTCTTTTATGGTCACTCACCAAATTTACTGACAGACAAAAAATTGTATTTCTGTGCACAGGTGCAATGATAGTATTAACCGACAGCTTAGCTTTTGTATTTCTGTGTGAAGGATGCAAATGAGGGGTATCTCCCTCCCAAAAATTATTTTATGTCGCAGACATAACTATCAAACTGATTAAATCTCCTATAACAGTAAGACGGATGAAAATGCAGTGTTATGAGATCCAAAAATTGCTTCATGTCACTGACATAATTAACAGACTGATTTAATCTCCTATAACAGTTAGACGGAAGAATATGCTGTGTTATGAAACATAAAAATTGCTTTATGTCACCAACATAATTAACAGACTGATAATTATTGCATTTCTGTGTCATGGATGCAGATAAAGTGTATCTCCCTTCCAAAAATTGCTTTATGTCACTGACACAATTAACAGACTTATTTTATATATTCTATAACAGTAAGTAGGATGAAAATGCAATGTTATGAAACCCAAATATTTGTTCACGTCGCCGACGCAATGAACAGACTTATTAAATCTCCTATAACCATTAGATGGATGAAAATGTGGTGTTATGAAACCCAAAATTTCTTCATTTCACCGACACAATTAAGAGACTGACTAATTATTGCATTTCCGTGTCATGGATGCAGATGAAGTGTATCTTCCTCCCAAAAATTGCTTTATGTCACCGACACAATTAACAGACTGATTAAATATTCTATAGCAGTTAGAAAGATGAAAATGCAGTGTTATAAAACACAAAAAGTGATTTATGTCACCGACATAGTAGACTGATTAAATCTTCTATAACAGACAGATTAAAATGCGGGGTTATGAAGCTGAAAAATTGCTTTGTGTCACCGACACAATTAACAGACTGATTAAATCTCCTATAAAATTAAATTGCAAATTAAGTGTTTTACACCCCAAAATATGGCTATAGGTCACTGACAGAATTAATAGACAGATAAAAATGAGGGGTATCTCCCTCCCAAAAATTGCTTTATGTCACCAATATAATTATCAGAATGATTAAATCTCCTATAACAATAAGACGGATAAAAATGTGGTGTTATGAAACCCAAATATTGCTTTGTGTCTCTGACACAATTAATAGACTGATTAAATCTCTTATAACAGATGGATGAAATTGCTGTGTTATGAACCCCAAAAAATTACTTCATGATATGACACAATTAGAGATGAGCGAATCTATTCGCCGCTTCGTGGATTCGTATCGAATCTTGGGATTTTTCAGCTGCAAAGCGAATCTGAATATTAGGTGATTTGCTTCGCTTTTGTACGCATTCTCTACGTAGTGTGTCCTACAAATTATACGCTATTCTACTTATAATTTAGTTACTCTATACGCTGTCGCGTACGAATTCAATTCAGCGATGCAGATTTTTCCCTGGTAGTTACTCTATACGCTGTTGTGTACGAATTCAATTCAGCGATGCAGACTCCTCCCTGGTAGTTCCGCCCCTTTCTCCAGCCTGGGAGGCTGACGAGGCAACTCAGGAAATTAAGTTGCGGATTTGTGCGCCTCATCCCTTTTTCCCCCTTTTCAGGTTATTGGGGAGCCCCTTGAAAGAGGGTTTTTTAAGGAACCTTTGCTGCTTTTTTTTACCCATTTGGATTACAATTTTACCTATGTGGATTACAAATTGCGACTGAGTTTGGGACTCTGCTCCAGTTCTATGACAAGCGTCAGAAGAAAAGAGACTTAAACGTGTCCGTGAGCAGACTAGGTAGGTAATATTTAAAATTTTTATATTATACCTATAATAATGTATTTGCACTTTACCATATATGTCTCAAACTTTCGCTCTGCCTCTGAGGAGTGCACGCAGTGGCCTCTCCTCGTACGTGCCTGCGTATTACGTAATCGCTTAGACAATAGTACGCTGAGACTTGTAAGCTATTTGTACGCTCATGCGTACGTCTCCTAAGAAGTTGCGTACATTTTGTAAATGAACGTTCGTTATTAGTGAGCGAATGTTCGCTAATAGCACATAATAACGTATATTTTGTACACAAATACAACTAATCTATTCGTCGAATATACGAATTTTAGGAAAAGTTCAGCGAATGTTCGGCGAATAATTTTTTGAATGATTCGCTCATCTCTAGACACAATTAACAGACTGATTAAATCTCCTATTACAAATAAACAGATGAAAATGCAATGTTGTGATGCAACAAAAAGCCTTTATGTCACCACCAAAATTAACAGACTGACTGACTCTCCTATAATAGTAAGATGGATTAAAATGCAGAGTTTTGAACCGCAATAATGACTTTAGGTCAACCACAGATATAACAGCCCAATTCAATATTGTATTTATGTGTCACTGGTGCAAAGTTGCTTTATTGCCCACAAAAATTGCAAATAGGTCATAGACAGAGTTATCAGCCACATCAAAAGCCTACCACTGTCCTTCACTGCAGTGGCATCCTGTCCCTACATAAAGCAGAGCAGAATGGTGGCGCACCAAGTAATCCAGCATTTATTCATGCAAGGTAATATGGTATGCCGGTCAATCACAGTCATGCTGCAGTCTTTTAACAAGCTTTATTTAAACTCAGAACAATGAACACAGAATTTCATGCCAATGTCCGAGTTTGGGTATGGGTACATGGACACCATAATGTTTGGTACAAATCTGAACTGTGCGGTCCAGGTTCGCTCATCTCTAGTTACACGATGAATCTTACATTTTAGAAACTAATCATAATTTCAGATCTCAATTATTGAACTTGAATTTTTGAATTTAATTTTTGTTATTATTATTAGAGGTGAGCCAGTTGATTTTACATGAATCACAATCAACCCAAATTTTGTATGTGGTGATTATGAATATTGGAGAATATAGGAGAGAGAAAACAAGCCCAGGTCTCTACATAAGGGCTCATTCACACGGCCGTTGCATGGCCATGCCCATGCTGCAGACCGCAAATTGCGGGCTGCAGTGCACGCGCACCTACTGTGATCCTTCCGCATGTGGATCATGGACCCATTCACTTCAATGGAATCCACGATCCGCATCTAGCTGTCCGCACCGCAAAAACATAGAACGTGTTCTATGTTTTTGCGGTGCGGAGGCACGGACAGAAACAACACAGAAGCACTCCGTGGGGTTCTGATCCGTGCCTACATTCGGCACAGCACCGCATCTCCGTGATTGCGGACCCATTCAAGAGAATAGGTCCACGATCAGTGATGCGTTCACAGGAGAGTTCACATCGCCGGTGCTCGTGTATTGTGGACCCGCCGTATGCGGGCCGCAATACGGGCACAACCACACAACGGCCGTGTGAATGAGCCCTAATTTTGGACATTTCTCCAGCAGGCCATGTGACAGACTTAAATCTATACCATTTCCCTTGCTGGCGTGGATTTAAGCCATTTTCCACACCAAAAACTGATGTGGAAAATTATATACGAGCCAGGCCTGTCCGCTGGCCCGCTTCACCACCCATGCCATGTCCCCTTTTTTTTGTAATTTTGGAAAAGTGGTGTGAGCATGGAAAAGTTGCAGATTTTGCAGAAAAATGGAGTGCAATAAAATCTGCAACCTATATATGTCACTATTGTGGAATATGTATGTTAATAAATGTCGCCCATATTTTTTAACTAATTTCTGTCATTTATATATAGAGCTGTGGTAAACCACATTCCACAAACCACTGAAGATGAATGACAGTGATGGTGCAAACTTAGGAAGTATTACAGTGTATTATATAGGCAATCAAGCCCTTACATAGTCAAGCTCCACTTGTTTGGTGTCACTGTGCAAAAAAAGATCTTGTGTGCCACAACTCTGAATCAGTGCTGTGCTTCATTCTCAGGATGATCAGTGGTGGTCCCAGAGATTGAACCCCCAGTGATCATAAAGTGATGACATATCCACATGGAAAAAAACCTTTTCCATTTTTTTCAGCTAAAAGACAAGTCATATTTACAAACAAATGCAATATTTTATTATGGAAATCATGGACAATGAAAAAGGCACAAATTCATTCAGGTTCAATTCTATATAGTAAAATGTCTGTCAATCTTTTGGGTTTGTCCAGCTGAATAACAATTACCAGAAGTTTCTAAATTAAAATGGCAAAATTAAATTAAATCTTTTGTTTTTGGAATTTTCAAGAGAGTAAAAGGTTAAATGTAAGCACAATGTTAAGATTCTCTCTCCTGCATTGGATTTTTCAGCTTGGCTGATATCCATTCTCTTATCCACTTGGGATACCTTCAGCTCATCATTTCTGCAATGTTACAGACATAAAACAGACAAATAAAACCACAGTCTCAGTCATGGAAATATTGTGAACATATTTTTCAGACCTTACTGCCATCACTTGACATTTTATGTGTTAATGTGCAAGTACATTTCATGTAATGCCATTGTTTGTAACTTTGACAATATTCCAAGGAGATGGCTTACATGAGACGCTGATGTGTGACTGTTTTATTTTTTACTTCACTATCAAAATATAATTTTTAACAATATAAAATAGTTAAAAATCGGGAACGTGTATACACCCATAAAATGAACTTACCAATTAGTACGTGTCCACAACATGCTGAAATTGTAATATGTTGTCTAAAAATTTGCTAGATCCTTAAATAAAACATGTGGCCCATGTAGCATAATAACTTATGAAATATCATTTCAAATAAAATGTCAATGTCAGGTGGACTTACCACTATAGTAACAGGCTTGCCCTCAAGTAAAATTCTTTCCAGGAAGTGAGCTGGAGTCGTGTAGGAGATTTATACTGTGCTGGGACAATCTCAGGTGATGATCAGAGATTTATAATTACCCAGGAGGGAAATTATGTTTATATTTGTAAATCACATACTTCTTGTATCTTGGGTCTTGACATAAATGTTTACATTAACCTTCAATGAAAAACTTTTTAGGTGACTTCTATCTAATACAGAAAGCAAAGCATGAATGCTCTATTAGTATTGTTCCCATTTTATAGTAATGCACCCAATGGACTATCCCCCATTATTTGTAAGGTTTAGTACCGAAAACAACAGTAGGTAGAGTAGAGACCATATTCACTTACATATATGCCAGTCCTATTATTCTGCACAGCCATGTGCATGATGTAAATATTAAGATAACCTCTAGAAATTAGAGATGAGCACATTTTTCAAAAATGCTATTTGGATGGTTTGCCAAATTAAAAAAAAAAAAAAAACTTTGGTTAGATCCAAGTTTATTTGTGATGAATCATGTTAAAGAAAACGCAATTTCCTGACTGCAGAGAGCCTGTATATTGGTGTACAACACTGTGCATTGCAGAAACTAGCATACATAGTCCGCTATGGTAGTGAAACATTTACATTGCTTCAGTATGACAGTCATCACTCACTTCACACTTGGCTAAAAGTGAACAAATAACTCAAGTGTGAACTTATCCTTGCAGGTCAATGTAAGCATCAGGTATAAAGAACCATGCAGTGGCTTATGACTGTACAATAAGGTGAACGAGTGCACTACTTTTACACAGTCTGCTGATTCCACATAGATTTCTACAGAACCAGTTCTGTTACATGCTGATACAAGTAGTGGCCCCATGACAGAGTGGGGAGGCTATCAGCAAAAGATTGTGTTGACTTCCCTGTTTATTTTTACCTTCTTCTCATAAGTAATAAGAACAACCCCCAAAAACTGACCCTGTCTTCCTAGCATCCACTTTCACGGTCAACATTTTCTTAAGTATTCCATGAGTATTGCTAAGGCAGCAAAACAGATACTTGATTGGAAAGTTTGCATGTCTTCTGTGTGTTTTACCCACTCCTGCTTTTGGCTTCCAAATCATGAACATATCCTGATACAAAATAGGAAACATGTGATACAGGCCATATGGATGCTCCAAAGACAGCATCCATTGTGTTTATAATTTTTCCATCCTTCTGACAGATCAGAAGAAGGGTAAAATAAATGGGGATGTCACCAAAGACTAAAAGAGTCACAGACTGGGGATGGTAGCAACCACATAAAGAGTCAAGACAATAGTCCATCCACAGAGTGGTGAGGTGGCAACTGCATGAGGACTCAACACAGTGGCCCAGTTACATTATAAGGAGGGTGTCAACCACATGAGGAGTCAACAGAGTGGCCCAGTGACAGAGTGCAGAGGTGGCAACCGCATGCAGAGTAAACATAGTGGCATAGTCACAGAGTGGTAAGGGTGGCAACTGCATGAGGAGTCAACATAGTGGCCAAGATACAAAGTGGTGAGGTGGCAACCGCATGAGGAGTCAACATAATCTGCAGTCACAGAGTGGTAAGGGTGGCAAATGCATGAGGGGTCAAAACACTGGCCCTGTCACAGAGTGGAAAGGTGGGAACCCACATGAGGAGTCAACATAGTGGCCAAGTTACAGAGTCGCAAGGTGGCAAATGCATGAGGCGTCAACACAATAGCTCAGTCACAAAGTGGTGAGGGTGAAAACCGCATAAAGAGTCAACACAATGTCCCAGACACAGATTGGTAAAGAGGGACAAAAGCATGAGGAGTCAACTCTATAACCCAGCGACAGAGTGGTGAGGGTGGAAAATGCATAAGGATTCAACACAGTGATCCAGACACAGAGTGGTGAGGGCAACTACATAAGAAATCAACATAGTCGCCCAGTTTATGAGTGGTGAGGGTGGCAACTGAATGATGAGTTAAGATAGTAGTCCATTTAATGAGTTGTGAGGGTGGCAACCACATGAGGATTCAACATAGTGGCCCAGTCACAGAGTAGAGGGGGGCAAACGCATAAGGAGTCAACACAAATGCCCAGTCACAGAGTGGTGAGGGTGGCAATTAAATAAGGAGTCAACATAGTGACTGAGTTACAGAGTGGTGCAGGTGTCAAATGCATGAGAAGTCAACATAGTAGCCCAGTTACAGAGTGGTTAAGATGGCAAAATAATGAGGAGTCAACACAATGGCCCAGTCACAAAGTGGTGGGGTTGACAAATGCATGAGGAGTCAACACAATGACCCAGTCACAGAGTGGTGAGGATGGAAAAAGCATGAGAAGTCAGCACAATGGCCCAGGCACACTGTAGTCAACATAGTGGCGCAGTTACAGGGTGGTTAGGGTAGCAACTGCATGAGGAGTCAACATATAATCCCCAGAGTCAATTTATATGAGGAGTCAATATAGTTGTCAGTTACAGAGTAGTGAGGGTGGCAAACGCATAAGAGTTAACACAATGGCCCAGTCACAGAGTGGTGAGGGTTACATGAGGAGTCAACATAATGAACCAGTCAACGAGTAGTGAAGTGGCAACTGTATGAGGAGTCAACATAGTTGCCCAATTACAAAATAGTAAGGGTGGCAAACGTATGAGGAGTCAACACAGTGGATCCGTCACTGAGTTGTGAGGGTGACAAACGCATGAGGAGTCAACAGAGTGGCCAAGTCACAAAGTGGTGAGGTAGACAACTGCATGAGTAGTTAACATAGTGGCCCAGTTACAGAATGGTGAGGGTGGCAACTTCGTGAGGAGTCAACATAGTGGCCCAGTTACAAAGTGGTGTGGGTGGAAAAAAGCATGAGGAGTCAACCAGGGATGGGCAAACCTGGACCACCACATTCGGGACCGCACCGAACATTTGGGTGTCCGTGTATCGAACCCGAACCCGGGATTTTGGCACCAGCGTCCATGTCCAGGTTCGTACTTAAAATAAAGCCTGTTGAAAAGCTGTGGGCACTTGGAAGCCATCACAGTCATGCCTAGTATTGGTAAGGCTGGTATTGGCCGGCGCACCATGTGACCATGATCCAATGTTGGATCACATTGGGCACCGCCATTCTGCTCTGACTAGTGTAGGGACAGGACTCTGCTGCAGGCAGTGAGAGTGTTAGGCGTTTATTAGTTATAAAGAGTGTGCTAGTGATCTGTAGACATTATTGATGGGTGCAATACAGCTCCTTTGCCCAAGTGAAAAAAAAAGAAATCTGAGCCTGACCTGTTGGCATTTTTTTATATTGGTGGAATCCTACTCCTTTGCAGCAGTGACAGGGAAATATAATAGTTAATCAGTCACTGTCACAGGAATAGTTATTCAGCTGATTAATTGGGTCTGTGTGACCTACCTTTTTTTGTTTAAAAAACACTGTACTTGCCACCGTCACAGGGATATATAGTAGTTATTCAGTTGGTTAATTGTGCTAGTGTGTCCTACATTTTTTTTTTATACTCTGTACTTGCCATTGGCAAAGGGATATATAATAGTTGTTCAGCCAGTCCATTGGATTGTTGTGACCTACTTATTTTTTTGTTTTGTTTAAAAAACACTGTACTTGCCAGCGTCACAGGGATATATAATAGTTTTTCAGCTGGTTAATTGGGTCAGTGTGACCTTCCTTTTTTTTGTTCTGTACTTGCCATTGTCACAGGGCTATATAATAGTTATTAACCCAAGTAATTGGTTCAATGTAATCTACCAGTTTTTTGGTTGATAAAAACAATGTACTCGCCACCATTGCAGGGATATTTAGCAGTTATTTAGCCGGTTAATTGCGTTAGTGTGACCTACCTTTTTTTTCATTAAAAAACACTGTGCTTGCCACCGTCACAGGATATACAATAGTTATTAAGTCGGTTAATGGATTTGGTATTAGATACCTATTTTTTTCCCCAAACACCTCTTTTGTGGCCTTGGTGGTTTTGTTGCTGGTGTTGGTGGTGGAGCTCCTGTCAATCTGTGCCAGCTACGGACCTAAATGAAATACCTTCCTCTGGTGCATGCAGGTGACTGGACGCTATGTGACATTTTGCAGGCCTGGATACTGCTCTAAGACTGGTGAGTTCCTTCACATTGTCTTCCACCCGGTCCACTGCTGAAAGCGCAGAGCAGGCATCTCTCTTCCACCTCAACCCCTTGCACATCAACCAAACAGTCTGAGTCCCAAGTCATGCAGCAGTCACTTATGCTTTTTGATGACTCTGCTGTCAGGATTTTCAAGGGCCATCCACCTAGCGCTGCCCCAGTAGTGACAGAGATTGAGTGCACTGATGCCCAACCACTTAAGTTTGAGGATGAAACATAACACACTAAAGCCAGTACAATGAAGATTCCTGGCATGACAGCTCTTCAGGCAGTGTGCCGACGGCAGGACACAGGTGGTTTGCACGCTGTGCAGTCAATGCCTGTTGTGAGACATAAATGTTCTCAATCTGTGCACCACCTGCATGATCCGAAATCTAACCACAAAGCACAAGCTGCAGTGGAGTAGACACCTTATGAACTGAGCCTATGCAATTACCGCCAAGTGGCCCACATTCTAACCGATGTTGATTACTGGGTGGCCACCCTGCTGGATCCCTGCTACTCGGACAATGTGCCGTCTTTATTTTTGCCACTGGAGTGTGAATGGATGTCCAAGTACAAGCAAACACTCTTGTACTGATGATGACTTCAGATTACAGGGTTTTTTTTTAAGTTATAAAATCAAAAGTTCTTCACCAAACTTTTGAACAAAGCAATTTCCGAAGCACGCTTCGCTCAACACTAACTGTAACCATAGAAACAGGCATTGCATAGCATGAGGGAAAAAAATGAATAAAGCCTGCAAAGGAAGCAATAAGGACAAACAAAATACATTAGTAATTGGCTTGTATTAACTTTATCAAGATGATAAATGCCACTTGCTAAAGTGAGACAACCCCTTTAAGTATTGTAAGACCAGGGGACACTTGATCTTATCATTAAGGCCCCTTAAATCCCAGGAGTACATTTTGAAAAAAAGCAGTCATTGACAATATATAAAGGGTATAGTGGTTCTTTGTCCACTCAAGCTTGTTTGCACACAAAAAACAGTACATTATCACTTTGCCAAAAAAACGAAACAAAATAAGATCCCCCAAAAATCTCAGCCTTTGGAGACATTATTTCTATTCAAGTAACGATTAACCTGTAACACAAACAAATAAAGTGTAATGGATGTAGCATAGCACTAGAGTTCAGAGGGTCCATTCTACTGGAATAGATATAAACACAAGAAGAAAATACATATACGGTATGTGTCTGGTACTGATCCAGCCCATGTGCAGTCTCATCATGTGCGAGCGCCATGGAAAAAAGTACAGTATGTCTATGTGGAGGGTTTTCTAGGGGAGTCAAAGAAATGGGTCTTGCCATTGTAAATTTTGAAGCCATCTTTGTCTTGTCTAGTTACATTTATAAATCTGTGCCCGTTGCTTAACAAAAATATTAGAGATAAGCGAATCTATTCGCCACTTCGTATATTCGTTATGAACCTTTGTTACTTCCTACGACGAAGTGAATCAGAATCTTTTCAGATTTGCTTTGTACAACTCTTCTTAAATCTTTGTACGCATCTGATAATTTGTACACTAATACGTACGTAGTCAGTTAAGTAGCGTACTTTTACGGTATGTTCGTTATTTGTGTGGGGATGTCCGCAGTGTATGGGTACGCTCATGCGTACGTATTCAGTTAAGTAGCGTGCTTTTAACAACGTTAGACTGTATGTTGGTTATTTGTGCTCTAAAAAATATATTAAAAATTATTTTAGAAATGAAGCATCTGTATGAGATTTGGCAGGGCTGGACATGCAGGATGGAAGGGTTGGGCTGTAGCTGTGAGGCTGGCGGGATTGACGACTGTATTCAGTGATTTGGCTGAGCCAAGGACATGCCCCAGTAAATCCACTAAGACCATGTTCATGACGCCAGGTATGTTTTATGAGTTGTTTTCCCACCTTAATACAATGATTAGGAACTTAAAAAAAAAACAGCTTAGGAAACAAGGCAGTGTCACCAGTGAGAACATGTAATTAGCTCAATAGGACCATTCTGGTGACAGTTTCCCTTTAAAGGGGTTCTCCAGGAATTAATAACATGAAAATACTTAACTATTACTTCATTATAAATGTATTCCCAAATACCTTTCATTAGTTATAATGGCTTGTTTTGTCTGGGAAGCAATCACTAGGAGAAATAAAAT
This sequence comes from Rhinella marina, assembly GCA_900303285.1. Taxonomy (NCBI): domain Eukaryota; kingdom Metazoa; phylum Chordata; class Amphibia; order Anura; family Bufonidae; genus Rhinella; species Rhinella marina. The sequence continues at coordinate 63,047 of ONZH01012867.1, forward strand.
GGCCGCCGCCCTATTAGTACACACAGAACCTGTCCTAATCACACAGGAGAACAAGTTACTTCACAACACTGAGGTAAAGAGCTGGCTCATCCTCCTCTCTGCTCTGCTTGTCAGGGATTATGATCCTGAATACAGATAAGATCTTCAGCTGACTATGGAAATGGAGTTCATGAGGAGACATGAAGTACAGAGAGGAGGGTGTAGGTGCAGTTTCTATTACCACAGTCTGTCCTGTCCTTCCTCTCTGTACTTAAAGGAGTTCTCCAGGAATTAGGAAAATGAAAATACTTAAATATTACTTTATTATAAATATATTCCCAAATACCTTTCATTAGTTATGCTTTTTTTTGTCTATGGAGCAATCACTAGGATAAATAAAATGGCTGCCGTCCTATTAGTACACACAAAACCTGTCCTAATCACACAGAAGGACAAGTTACTTCACAACACTGAGGTAAAGAGCTGCCTCATCCTCCTCTGTAGGAATGAAGTTCATGAGAAGACGTGAAGTACACTGAGGAGAGTGGAGGTGGGTATAATGAGCAACAGCACTTGTATGCAGTCTCCATTACCATAGTCTGTCCTGTCCATCCTCTATTTATTTCATGTCTCCTCATGAACTTCATTCCTACAGAGACTCAACTAAAGATCTTGTCAGCTGTATTCAGGATCATGATCCCTGACAAGCAGAGCAGAAAGGAGGATGAGGCAGTGAAGTAACTTGTCCTCCTGTGTGATTAGGACAGGTTTTGTGTGTACTGATAGGACGGCGGCCATTTTATTTTCCATGATGATTGCTCCCCAGACAAAACAATACATTATAACTAATAAATGTTATTTGGGAATATATTTATAATAAACCAATATTTAAGTATTTTCATTTTTTTTTAAATTCCCGGAGAACCCCTTTAATGTCTTCTCATGAACTCCATTCCTACATAGAATCAGCTGAAGATCTTATCATCTGTATTCAGGATCATAATCCCTGACAAGCAGAGCAGAGAAGAGGATGAGGCAGCTCTTTAGCTCAGTGTTGTGAAGTAACTTGTCCTCCTGTGTGATTAGGACAGGTTATATGTGCACTAATAGGACAGCGACCATTTTGTTTCTCCTAATAATTGCTCCCCAGACAAAACGAGCCATTATTATTAATGAACGGTATTTGGAAAAATATTTATAATAAAGTAATATTTACGTATTTCCATTTTCTTAATTCCTGGAGAACCCCTTTAAGAAACATTTAAGTATTGAAAGATAGAAGTAAAAAATTCAATTGTGCCCCTCCCAAATTACTTCACATAATACATTTTAAGGTGCCAACTTTATAAATACTTTGGGGGTCATTTACTATGACCTCATCCAACAGAAATAGTAATAAAAAAAAGTTACAAACACCAGGTTTTCAGCTTTTTAAACACTTGTGTTTAAATGTCCACACAAATGATGTTTCAACACAGCCCTCACCATATTTTTTAAAAAGGCAAATTGCTGGGGTGTGGTGTAGGAGAGGACACCAGCTCCTGCACATTCATTATCATTCAAGCCAGTCTACTGGTGAAAATGGCAATTGAAATGTAATCCAGCTACAGTAGATTTCAGTATAGGCACATGGACTGTAGTTCTTCATAAATTAAGAACATCCTCCAGGCTGGCAGGGGACATGTAAGGGGCTGGTCTTTGAAAAATTAACTTATTTGTGTTTCAGTTGCTTATCAGTCACCAGTTTTCATAGCTGTATGTCACAAGATTTTCTTTGAAAACCACAATCTCCTCACTAACCCCAGCAATGCAGATTGTACATTGGAATTCTGTAGACTGTATATGATAGGATTAATCATAGGGACGATAGTTGTATATGTTATACTGAAGACTACATCCAGAACATCAAAGTAAGATGGTGTCAGGAAGTCTACTAAGCATGTCCCATAGTAAATAGAGACAATAGTGATGTGGGATGAACAGGTGGAGAAGGCTTTTTTTTCGTCTTTCTTTTGTCTTTATTTTGAAGATGACAGAGAAAATGTTAACATAGGAAATAAAAGTGCAAATCAATGGGGTAAATCCAAATAATACCAATTCTATAATAATTACTACAAAAAACATTTCTGTGCTTGTGCACGTGGTCTTTGTCAGTGACTTAACATCACAAAAAAACTGGTGGATGAGGTTGGAGTGACAGGAGGACATGTTCAGAACTGAAGTTACATACATTAAAGAGTTTAAAATGGCAGATCCCCAAATCCCTATAATTATCAGGATACAATTTCTCCGACTAAGAATCTGATGATAATGTAAGGGGAGGCAGATAGCGACATATCGGTCATAAGCCATAATGAAGAGAAGAATTTCCTCTGCAGTCACCACTACTAAGAAAAAGTAGAACTGAGTATAACATTGTGAGAAGGAGACTATGTGATTTCCAAGCAATAACATGTACAGTAATTTAGGAACCGTGACCGATGTATAAAATATGTCTACAATGGACAAATTACAGATAAAGAGATACATTGGTTCATGTAACTGAACTTCCAGACATATGACTGTGATAATGGAGGAATTGATAAGAACTCCGACCAAATATATCAAGAAGAAGAAAGTGGTGATGAGCGGTTCATACTTTGTCTCTCCAGAAAATGGTAAAATGTAAAAATATTGTATTAAAGTTTCATTCTTCATTTGCACTTTTTTTACAGTCTAGAAAAAAACACAAAGATCAGAGTTTAACACCATAAACACAGAGCAGTAAACTAAAATCATCATGTAAACCCTAATCTACATGATCAGTTGGTTATCTCTGGTAATCCAGCAGTTGTTCCTGGTGCTACAGTCATCTCTTTGAGTTGCATTATCTCTAAAGGACAGATCCAACATTAAAATCATTGTAAGTCAATGGGTGCCTACTTGTGATGATCGAGCACCTCCGTGCTCGTGTGCTCGAGTGCTTCGGCCGAGCACCCGAGCATAATGTAAGTCAATGGGTGTAAACCAGGCATCCCAGCTCAGAAGAGGGGAGGGTGCCTGGTTTATAGTGGTTCCCCATAAAAATAAAAATAATGTGGCCAGGTATCTCACCGCCGTGAAGCCCGGGCTCGTCTGATTTTTTTCAGGCTCTTCCCGCCCCTGTCACTGCCTCCGCCCGTCCGCCCTCCTCTTCACTTGCATCTTCCTTCTGTTCGAGCCGGCGCATGCGCACTACCTTGCCCATTGTGGGCATGGCATCGGCGTAGCCACTGCACATGCGCTGGCTGAGAGACTGGAACACACAGAGGACGCAAGTGAAGAGGAGGGCGGGCGGAGGCAGTGACAGGGGCAGGGGAGCCTGAAAAAATCAGATGAGCCAAGGCTCCATGGCGGTGATCGTGTGGGAAGGAGGGGACTCGAGCATGGCACTCAAGTGCACCCGGTGCTCGGCAGAGCACCAAGTGTACCCGAGCCCTGGCAAGCTCAGCCAAACAGTGAGTTCGGCCGAGCATGCTCGCTCATCACTAGTGCTGACACCATTGACTTACATTGTATTTCATGCTGTATCTCTCTTGATCAATATCCCATGATGCACACAAAAATGCTGTTTGCAGCGTTTTCTGTCCGACATGGGAACACAACCAAAAGGAACAGAATGCATTCTGGTGCACTCCATTCCATGTATTGACAATGAATGGGGACAAAATTGAAGCATTTTTCTCCGGTACTGTGATCCTAGGAGGGGAAAGTAAGTCAAATGCAGATGTGAAAGTAGCCTTATGCTAGTTTTACAATAGTTCTACAGAGATCCAAAAGGTTAATCCAACGGGGAAAATTCTGACGGACAGAGGTGTAGCTAGAACTGACTGGGCTGCTCAGAAAACATCACTTACTTAAAATAAAACTTAAAAAAAAAAACGATTTGTCTTTGTATCACCATTTTATGACAGCTAAAACATATTCTTATATTTCTGCCTAAAGAGCTGAAGCTTTTTTTGGTGGATGAACTGTAGTTTTTATTGGTACCATTTTTGAGGATAAGACCAGTTTATACACACACAGAAAACCATGCCATCATCAAAGGCCTTCTAGTCTACCATTACTGCATTCCAAAGGCCAGACCCCTTTAAATACAGTCACATAGGGGACCTAGTCTGGCCTGAATTATTCTAGAAAAGAAACTGCTCCCAGGCCCCGTCTCAGCTCAGACCTGGAAGCAGCTGTTTCCCCTGCTTCCCCTATAGTTACACCACTGCTGATGGACCTGTCTAGATCCAGCATTGCTGGACACTACCAGAATGCCCTTTTGGCCCCATTAACTATAATCTGGCCATAATCTGGCAAATATGTTGAGACTTGGCCAGACGAAAACCTAGTCTAACAGATGTTTTTTTCAGCCATAAGGTGAGCCTTATAATTAGAAAAAAGTAAAAGACAATAACACAGACACTGGGGTCTGTCCAGCTGAATAACAAATACCAAAAGTATCTAAAATTAAACAGCAAAAATAAAATGAATCTGTTGTTTTTGTAATTTATTAGAGGGTTGAATTTGAGCATAAGGTTAAGAGTTTCCCTTCTGTATTGGATTATTTTTTGAGTGAAAATATTTTTCTAACCTTACTGTCATCACTAACACATTTTAGGTTCTATTCTTAAGTGTAAATTTATTATAATAACATTTTTCATAATTATGACAATACTCAGAGGAGACGGCTGACATGAGAGGCTGCTGTGTGAATATTTCATTTTTACTTCAATGTTAAATATAGTTTTGTAAAATATAAAAAGATAAAAATAGGGAAATTGAATAGACCCCAGAAAATGAACTTAGTAATTAAAATAAGTTTCCACAATATGCTGACATCATAATGTTTTGGAAAGACCCTCGGTCTATCAATACAAATTATAACAACAATACAATAAAAACAAAACAAATACAAATACATTAAAAAACACACAAAAATACAAATCATTTGTTATCCAAATTTCTTTTGAGAAATAAATGATGTGACCTGTGTAATTCTTTGAATATGATTTATATATGAATAGAATTCGAAATAAAAATGTCAATGTTAGTTGCACTTGCCAGTATAGTAACAGGAGGCTTGTCCTAATGTAAAATTCTTTACTGGAAGTGAGCGGGATCTGTGTAGGAGATTTATACTGTGCTGGGACAATCCCGGGTGATGATCAGAGATTTATAATTACCCAGGAGGAGAAATGATGTTTCTGAATATATCACAGAATTCATATCTCTTGTGTCCAGACATAATTATTTACTAAGATGTATGCATTTGTTTACTAGTGGTAATAGTGGTAAATTTGAGTCAAATTTAAATCACCTTTATTTATAAAAAAAATCCTAAATTTACAGAAAATTTGTCACAGAAAAAGAATATTAATGCCCCAAAAATAGATGCAAACAATATATACTGTATAAACTAAGCCCTCATTCTGATATGATAAAATCTGAGACTCTTAGCCAATATATTTTGATCAAAACACATACATACTTACAGAAAATTTGGAAAAATTAGTAATTTTCAAAATTTGAATTTCCCTGCCTTTAAGGCAGATAGTGATTCCTCACAAAAGAGTTATTAACTTAAATTTCCAATATGTCTACTATATGTTTGCCTCATTTTGTAGATGTAATTTTATTTTTTGGGGACGTTAGAAGTCTTAGAATTTTAGAATCAACTCTTAAAATTTTTAAGACATTTTCCAAAACCCCCTTTATGTATTTGACAAGAATTAAAGGAAAAAGGAGATGACATTTCTAAATTTCACTTTTTTGGCAGATTTTCCATTTTAATCAATTTTTTCCTGCAACACATCAAGGGTTAATAGCGAAACAAAATTCAAAAACTATTACCCTGTTTCTGATTTGTAGAAACACCTCACATGTGGTTGCAAACTACTGTATGGGCACAGAGCAGGGCGCAGAAGGAAGGGTGCGCCAGATGGTTTTTGGAAAGCAAATTTTGTTGAACTGGTTTTTAGACGCCATGTCCCATTTGAAGCCCCCTTGATGCACTTCTAGAAACAACCATAAAGTGCCCTTATATTGGAAACTAAAGGATAAGGTGACAGTTTTATTGATGCTATTTTGGGTTACATATGATTTTTGATCACTTTATATTACACTTTAATAATCTGAAGACATGGTGACAGTTTAATGCCATGACGTGTATACTCGTCATGGAACACTAAATAGCAGTGCTCCATGACGAGTATGCACATCATATAGCGTGAAGGGGTTAACCACACACAGTGTTAGGAGAACATAATCTTTGGAGTATTGTCCAGCCAATTTCACAGATAAGTCGCAATTCCATTAGGCCTTGATTGTCATTTTGGAGTGAATGACCTGTTTTATATAACTGTTATTTGGGCATCCACATTGACAGTGAATAACTTATTTTACATATACAGTTACTTTTACTGAACAGTATGTCCAGCAAAGAGGTGCCAGGGCCATCCAAAGGAACTGGTAGAGGCAAAAATTGTGCTGGAGCCGGCAGCAGTAGCAGGAGAAGAAGGGCTGGTAGTAGCAACAGCCAAAGCAACAGGCCATAGTCATCCAGCCATCATGTTTTGACACCAATCCCTCTGTCCTGGAATGGTTGTCTCAGTGGATGAATTAACATCATCGCAACTGACATCAGACACCTACAGCCCAGAGTCGATGGGTTCCTCTGATACCACACTTAGTTGTCATGGCCCAGGAACAAGCTCTGTGCCCTGACCTGTCCTGAACCTGCCTCTTTCCTTTTCTGCTCCTTATGTCAGGCAAGTGATGGATGTCACCAGCTCTGCTCCACTTTTCTTAGAGGAAGATATTACTGAGGACAGTCTGCAGACACTGTTCAACGCCCATTTGGAGATGAGAGCTGCTGTTTCTTCCTGTAGGCATGCAATTAGTGATGAGAGTCGTGTGGGAGTAGGTGTTGAGATCGTCAGAGGACTTGGCAATGAGACTGGTGAGGGTAAGTGATGAGCAAACAGTAGTGGATGATCACATGTGGGAACCGGGTAAAGAGGGCTCTTGACCATCATCATCAGGGGCAATGGTGGCAGCAGGCCTTTGAGACAGCAGCAAGGTGTCAGCATGTCAATGAGCCAGCAGGGTGAAAGCAGTGTGAGATCTGGAGCCAAATGAACCTGGGGAAGAAAGTCTGCTACTAAGGAGACTAGCTGTCTTGAAACAACTGGCGGTGCATGGCTTTATAGATGCAGAGGCAGGTAGTTAGCACAGAGTCTTGGGGGTAAAATTCCATACTCACCGGTGTGGGAATTATTCATCAAGTCACTTGAGTACATCATTGTGGCCATATATAGGATCTATGGGCAGAAGGTGAAGCATGGTCAGGGTACCAATGTTGGCAAAACGGCCCTGCGTCAACGCATGGAGCGTCACCATAAAGTGGCATGGGAAAACCCTAGGGCTAACGAGGAGGTACAGCCTGATGCATCTCCCAGTGGTCACCACCCTCTCTTCAACAGTTAGACCTTCACCACCTCAGAAGAAGGGAGCTATGTTTCCCTCCCTTCATCTACTGGTTCTGATGCTCCTCCTCCTCCACCTACTCCTCGTCAAGTGATTCACCAAGGTGATTGCAAAGAGACAACAATGTGCATGAACTCATTCAACTATGCAGGCCACCACACTGCACTAATATTTTGAGGGTCATTTACTACTAGAAAAGATGTAAATAAAAGTTACAAATACCAGGCTTGCAGCTTTTTAAATACTATAATGCCCAAATGTCCACACAAGTGTTGTTTTGATGCAGCCCTCACCATTTTTTAAAGGGGAAATGGCAGGGGTGTGGTGCGGGTGAGGCCATCAGCTTCTTCATATTCACTATCATTTATGACAGGTTTACTGCTAGGAGCTACAGTAGATTTCAATATAGGCACATGGACAGCGCTTCTTCATAAATTAAGCACATCCTATGTATAGGCAGGGGATATGTACTGTAAGATTGGTGTAAGGGGATGGTCTTTGATAAATTAACTCATTTGTGTTTCAGTTGCTCATCAATCACCAGTGTTCATGGTTATATGTGTTACAAGATTCTCTGTGAAAACCACATTCTCCTCACTAACCCCAGCAATGCAGATTGTACATTGGAATTCTGTAGACTGTATATGATAGGATTTATCGTGGGGATGAGAGTTGTATATATGATACTGAAGACTAAGTCCAGAAGATCAGAGTAAGGTGGTATCAGAAAGTCTACTAAGCTTGTCCCATAGTAAATAGAGATAATAGTGATGTGGGATGAGCAGGTGGAGAAGGCTTTTTTGCGGCTTTCTGTTGTCTTCATTTTGAAAATGACAGAGAAAATGTTAATATAAGAAATAAAAGTGCAAATCAATGGAATAAATCCAAATAATAACAATTCTATAACCAATCACTACAAAAAACATGTCTGTGCTTGTACATGTGGTCTTTGTCAGTGACTTAACATCACAGAAGAACTGGTGGATGAGGTTGGAGTGACAGGAAGACATGTTCAAAACTGATATTACATATATTAAAGAGTTTAAAAACGCGGCTGTCCAAATCCCAATAGTTATCAGGATACAATTTCTCTGACTCAGGATACGATGATAATGTAAGGGGAGGCAGATAGCGACATATCGGTCATAAGCCATAATGAAGAGAAGGATTTCTTCTGCACTTGCCACTGTAATAAGACAGTACACCTGAGTATAACATTGTGAGAAGGAGACAATGTGAATTCCGGACAATAACATGTGCAGTAATTTAGGAACCGTGACCGATGTATAAAATATGTCTACAATGGACAAATTACAGATAAAGAGATACATTGGTTCATGTAACTGAACTTCCAGACATATTACTGTGATAATGGAGGAATTGATAAGGACTCCGACCAAATATATCAAGAAGAAGAAGGTGGAAATCAATGGTTTATTCCTTGTCTTCCCAGAAAATGTTAAAATGTAAAAATATTCAATTAAAGTTTCATTCTTCATTTGCATTATTCTTATAATGTAAAAAAAAAACACTAAATGTATCAGATTTTAACACGATAACCATGGAGGAGGAAATGAAGTGATCATGTTAAACTTTATTGATGTGATCGCTCATACATCTCTGGTAATCCAGTTGTTGTTCCTGGTTGTACAGTCATCTCTTTGTTATACTCGAAGTTTCATTTGTTATGAAACTGGCACACAGGTAACGTCTATTAACCCATTACCCAAATTTTGCATCATATTTTGGAGAGATAAATGAAAAAAAATAGTGAGATACACGAGAGAGAGAAATGCAGAGTTCTATGAGACCTCATAAACAAATTACAAGGCCAACCGGAGCACTTTTGATTAGAGTAGAATCAACTTGGACCCAAATCAAATTGGTTGACAGATTCAGCCAAATTGAATGGAATTGACTTTTAAGTGATTTGTTTATCTGTAATAATTATATACTATGAGCTTTTGAACAGCTGAGAAAATTGTGATCCTGGAGAGCTAAGTGACCCCGAGTTTTCACTATATATATATATATATATATATATATATATATATAGCACATTCCACAACCCACTGGTGGTGGTGCAAACTCAGGAATTCAGGAAGTATTGATGTGTATTATATAAGTAATAGTGATGATCGAGCACCACGATGCTCTCGTGCTCTGGCCGAACACTAGGTCATGCTCGAGTGCTCGGCCGAGCACCCGAGTATAATGGAAGTCAATGGGAGAAGACCAGGCACCCCCTGCTCTGCAGAGAGGATGGTGTCTGGTTCATAGGGAAACGTGAGAAAATGGTTGAAACACCACAGAAATGGTTAGGTAACAGCATGGGGAGGATGTCTGGATTCATCTTGGACACTGAAGTCGCTGCTATTAACGACGATGTCCGACTATTACTCCACTTTTATGGAATGACAATAATACCCCCAAAAACAAAAGATAGCGATTTTAGAGGAAATATTGTTAGGAAAAATATATTTACTCATACGTAAAGCGCAAGTTCTGCCAAAAATTACAAGGAATAGGCACTCCGATACAACCGGTGTATCACATAAAGGAGGGGCTCATTAACATTGTGGTACAATTGTTCATGACGTGGGACTCCTACACTCCCAAATCCTATGCACAAAAGGGAAAGGGCTGACAAAAATTACAAGGAACAGGCACTCCAATACACCCTTTATTACACATAAAGAAGGGCATCAGACACACCCTTGAAAAAGTATGATTGGTGGCCTGCTGCTGACACTCAAAAACAATAGGGGTGACATGCTGCTACTGAGCTGAGCATCTAAAAAATTCTGGTTGACATGCTGCTGAGCGTCTAAAAAATTCTGGGTGACATGCTGCTGAGCTGAGCGTCTAAAAAATTATGGGTAACAAGCTGCTGAGCTGAGCCTCTAAAAAATTATGGGTGACATGTAGTGTTGAGCGAGGCTAATGCGTACAAATACAGTTAATTAGCATACTTTTACGAGTGAAAGGAGTAAAAGAGGAGACGTTGTGATTCTGACCTTTTTCTATTAAGCAGAAACCCTCTCCTCTTCCTATGAGTGACATGCTGCTGAGCTGATCATCTAAAACATTATGGGTGACATGCCGCTTAGCCGACTGTCTAAAACATTATGGTTGAGGGCCAGCTGGTGAGCTGACCGTCTAAAAAATTATGGTGCAGGGCCAGCTGGTGAACTTAGAGGGCAGTCTAATAATCAGTTTCATATGATGAGGAGGAAGAGGACAAAAAGAGGAAGGGGTACATGGGAATACAGTGTATTCAATACACCCTAAAGCCACATTTAAGGTTT
>ONZH01012868.1:0-42696 GCA_900303285.1 Rhinella marina
ATGGCGCTCAAAGTCAGCCACCAAACGAGAGCGTGGATATTCTCTACCGGCTCCCATGTACGGTCTCTGGCCCATAGCCTTCCCAGTCCACCAAATAGAATAACCGACCACGAACAGTTCTGGAATCCAGAATCTCATGTACCACGAAGTCATCCTGTGGTGACTCGGATTCCTTCCGGATGTTGCCCGAGAAAACTGGTTCATCACCACTGGTCTGAGGAGTGACACATGGAAGGCAATTGGCGATACGCCAAGATGGAGGCAGGCGCAACTTATATGCGACACTGTTAAGACGGGCCAAAATCTTAAAGGGACCAACGTATCGAGGAGCAAAACGAAGAGAGGGCACTCGAAGCCGAAGATTGCGGGAGGAGAGCCAGACTAGATCACCCGGCGACATCTCAGATGCGGGTCTGCGTCTGGTATTAGCCGTTACACGCATTCTGTCTTTGGACGCGACCATAGAGGACTGAGCCTGGTCCCAGACCTCTCGGGCATGCGCTGCCAATCAGCTACAGCTGGCACGTCAGATGCCACAGGTATGGGCAACGGAATTCGCGGATGTCGCCCGTACAGCAAAAAGAACGGTGTCTGACCGTTGAATCTGCCACTGCATTATTCAGAGCGAACTCTGCCCAGGGTAATAATTCTACCCAGTCGTCATGCCTGGCCGACACAAAGTGGCGCAGATATGTTTCCATGGATTGGTTCATACGCTCCACCAATCCATTACTCTGCGGGTGAAAAGCAGATGACAGGCAGAGTTCAACCTGGAGCAGCCGACACAAAGCTCTCCAAAAATGGGCAGAAAACTGTGGCCCACGATCCGACACAATCTTCTCGGGCAATACCATGCACCCGAAAAATGTGACGGGTAAATAAGCGTGCCAACTCCCTAGCAGAAGGTAGGCCAGGCAAGGCCACCAGGATGGACATTTTTGGTGAAATGATCTGTGACCACCCAGATCACTTTCCTCCCTTGAGAGATGGGGCAGATCGGTCACAAAATCCATCCCTAACACCTGCCAGGGAGAGTTGGCACCGGGAAGTGGGGGACAATAACCCTGCGGGGCGCTGACGCAAGGGTTTGTTACGTGTGCAGGTCACACATGCCTGCAAATATGGCCCGGACATCCGCAACCAGAGTAGAGCCACCAGTAATGTTCGCGATATAAGCTCCACTGAGCGTCGGACACCAAGGTGACCCCCCACCCGAGAGGAGTGTCCCAAGACATAACCTCCTCCCTCCGTGATTGCGGAACCAATGTTTTGCCAGGAGGAACCCCGTTGATCGCCACTGGATTCACCACCAGTTGTTTTTCGGTGGGGATTATCAACCGAGGTTCAACTTCCTCATCCTCCTCGGTCTCAAAGGACCGAGACAGGGCGTCAGCCCGCAGATTTTCTCCCCAGGGACATAATGGAGGATGAAGTTGAACCTGGAAAAGAACAGGGCCCACCTGGCTTGTCTGGCATTTAACCTCTGTGCCGACTGAATATAAGTGAGGTTCTTATGGTCTGTGGAATATGTGCACTGGGAAAGCGGCACCCTCCAGGAGATGACGCCATTCTTCCAGTGCCAACTTCACAGCCAACAGTTCTCGGTCCCCAATGCCGTAATTCCTCTCGGCAGGAGAAAACAGCTTAGAGAAGAAGGCGCACGTAACCTTCTTCCCTACTTCGTTTCTCTGGAAAAGCATAGCACCTGCACCCACTGACGAGGCATCAACCTCTACACAAAAACGGCTTGGTGGTATCTGGCCGATGTAGTACTGGCGCTTCCACAAAACACCGTTTAAGAGAGGCGAAGGACCTCTCCACAGCAGGGTCCAGTTCTTAGGATTAGCCCCTTTTTTAGTGAGTGCGGAAAGAGGTGCTGCAGAGAAGAGAAATGGGGAATGAACTGTCTGTAGTAATTAGAAAACCCCAGGAACCTCTGGACAGCCTTCAGAGTACGGGGTTCAGGCCATTTTAGTACTGCGTCGAATTTCTGGGGGTCCATTTGTAACCCTACCCCAGAAACGATGTACCCTAAGAATGGCAGACTGGACTGTTCGAACTGGCACTTCTCTAGCTTGGCATATAGCCGATGGGCACGTAACCTAGAGAGTACCGATCGAACCGCTCGCCGATGATCGGTCATATTGGCCGAGAAAACGAGTATATCGTCCAGGTAGACTACTACGCACTTCAGAAGAAGGTCACGGAAGATGTCATTGACAAACGACTGGAAAACCGCTGGGGCGTTACACAGGCCAAATGGCATGACCAGGTACTCATAGTGCCCGTCCCTGGTATTAAAGCGGTTTTCCATTCATCACCTTCCCTGATGCGTATGAGGTTATAGGCACCCCGGAGGTCCAATTTGGTGAAGACAGTGGCCCCCCTGAAGCGATCGAACAACTCTGCGATCAGAAGGGCAGGGGGTACCGATTTTTGACCGTCACTGCATTGAGACCACGGTAGTCTATGCAAGGTCGCAAAGACCCATCCTTTTTTGCCACAAAGAAAAACCCTGCCCCAGCCGGAGAAGAAGACTTCCTAATGAAGCCCCAAGCCAGGTTCTCCGCAATGTATTCAGACATGGATTTGGTCTCGGGCAAGGACAAAGGGTAAACCCTGCCCCGAGGTGGCATGGCACCGGGCATCAGGTCAATGGCACAATCGTACGACCTGTGCTCGGGCAACGTCTCAGCCGCCTTCTTAGAAAATACGTCAGCAAAACTGGCGTATTGCGGAGGCAACCCCTCCAGTTCAACAGGAACAGGGGGTGCAGAGGGTGGAGTGATAGGTGGCATACACTCCTCCTTACACTGGGCGCTCCACCTGACAATCTCACCAGCTCGCCATTCAATAGTTGGTGAGTGCTGCTGAAGCCAAGGTAGCCCCAATAGCACGTCATCAGAGAGTCCCTCCAAGACGTAAAAGGAGATCACCTCCGTGTGTAGGGATCCAGTCTGCATGATCACTGGTGAAGTTTGATCGCAGATCTGGACCTGCAACTGGGACCCATCGACTACTGTAATTGGCAACGGGGTAGACAGCAAGCGCACGGGAATATTATGTTTCCTTACAAATTCCCGGGACATGAAACTTGCTGCCGCCCCGGAGTCCACGAAGGCGCCACTGGCGACCCAAGTCTCCCCAATCCTGAAGGAGACCGGGACCCGTATTTTCCCAAGGGGTTTATTCATACCCAGAGAGCCCCCCTTGATGGCTACTGGGTCTGGTCGTTTCCCTGGAGCTCAGGACAGGATGACACCCTGTGTCCCGGCCTCCAACAACGGAAACACACCAGCCTCCCTGACCGTCTGTACCCTTTATCCCGAGGGACAGCGGCCGTGGAGGTGTCCATCGGTTCGGGACCCTCCGGTCCCCACTTCGTACTGTTCCCTTTATCGCGAGGGACAGCACTTATGGGAGTGTCCGATGATATACGGCCTGAAGGACGACTATTCCTCTCAAACGACTGCTCATGCGCACGCTCCGAAAAGCGGTTGTCAATTCGCATGGCAGTCGATACAAGGCCCTCTAGCGTGGTAGGAAGCTCCACGCCACGCCAAAGCCTTACCGGAGAGCAGCGAAATGACAAAGGCTACCTTCGCTGCTTCGTCCGGAAAACGTGCGGGATTGGCGTCCAAAAACAGAGTACATTGATTAACAAATCCCCGACAGCCCAGGGGGTCTCCGGCGTATCTCTCAGGGATAACCAGAGGCACAGAGGATTTCACGGGCTGTGGCAGATTAGTTAACACTTGTGAAACTGCTTGGCCCACTGCCAATGCTATATCGGCAGGGCTTACCGAAAGCACAGCTGGCGTCTGTGTGGCCTGACGCTCGAGGGTAGCTAGACGAGCGTTCAGGTTTTCCACTGCAGCCGACATGTGCACTTTGGGATCCATAACAGCGGGGTTCTGGGCCTAGCACACTGTTACGGTTGCCACACTATATTAAAAAATAATATAATATAGTGCGGCGAGGACCCGCTGGACACCTGATAATACCGCTCAGGTGCAGCTGTGTTGGATCCGCTCGTTGCCACTAGCAACGGACTCTCTCTGTTAACACCACAGAGAATAGTCAACACAAAACCTGATCAATGTGAACAGGGACGTACACACTGGGTGCTAAATTATAAGTAGAGTTGTGACCCTGGCCAGAGGCCCAGAGTACGAGCCACAACCACAACAGCCACACAGACTCCTGCTGCCTAAATAAAAAGGCTCACTTAAGGACAAGAGACAGGCGGAAGAATAGAGGGGCCGGCTCCCCATGCGCCAATGTCTAAGAGTCGACAAGAGGCATTACCGGGACAGATAGTAGGGAAGAGGAATAGCATCCACTTGATGCTAGCAGACACACAGGCCAGCTCCCAGCTCTCTCAATACAATTGCTTTGATGCTAGGCAGCGGGCGTGTCAAACTCACAACCTTATATAGGGAGGGTTGTAGCCTGATTGGACAAGACCCGCAGCCCAGTACTCCCACGGATAGGACACTGCATCTGTCACTCAACTGAGTCTAGGAGCCAGCCACACCCCAAGATCTCAGCATAGAGACAATACAGACTATAGCAGTAAAACCGCAACGGTCAATGTGATCGCGCTAGACGGCGGGGCTGTGCTGTCACGCGGCGCGTCATCCTAACAGTTTGTATACAAACATAGAAGAGGATTCTTTACGGTAAGAGCAGTGAGACTATGGAACTCTCTGCCTGAGGAGGTGGTGATGGTAAGTTCACTAAAAGAGTTCAAGAGGGGCCTGGATGTATTTCTGGAGGGTAATAATACATAGTAACATAGTTTACAAGGCCGAAAAAAGACATCTGTCCATCCAGTTCGGCCTGTTTTCCTATAAGTTGATCCAGAGGAAGGCAAAAAAAACCCTGTGAGGTAGAAGCCAGTTTTCCCCACTTTAGGGAAAAAAATTCCTTCCCGACTCCAATCAGGCAATCAGAATTACTCCCTGGATCAACGACCCCTCTCTAGTAACTATAACCTGTAATATTATTACCCTCCAAAAATACATCCAGGCCTCTCTTGAACTCTTTCAGTGAACTTACCATCACCACCTCCTCAGGCAGAGAGTTCCATAGTCTCACTGCTCTTATCATAAAGAATCCTCTTCTATGTTTGTGTACAAACCTTCTTTCCTCCAGACACAGAGGATGGCCCCTCGTCACAATCACAGTCCTGGGGATAAATAGATCGTGGGAGAGATCTCTGTACTGACCTCTGATATATTTATACATAGTTATTAGATCTCCCCTCAGCCGTCTTTTTTCTAAAGTGAATAAGCCTAATTTTGATAATCTTTCTGGGTACTGTAGTCCACCCATTCCAGTTATTACTTTAGTTGCCCTCCTCTGAACCCTCTCCAGCTCTGCTATGTCTGCCTTGTTCACAGGAGCCCAGAACTGTACACAGTACTCCATGTGTGGTCTGACTAGTGATTTGTAAAGTGGCAGGACTATGTTCTCATCACGGGCATCTATGCCTCTTTTGATGCAACCCATTATTTTATTGGCCTTGGCAGCAGCTGTCTGACACTGGTTTCTGCAGCTTAGATTTCTGTTCACTAAAATTCCTAGGTCCTTTTCTATGTCAGAGTTACCCAATATTTTACCATTCAGTATGTACTGGTGACTTGGATTATTCCTTCCCATATGCATAACTTTACATTTGTCAGTGTTAAACCTCATCTGCCACTTCTCTACCCAAGCCTCCAGTCTATCCAGATCCATCTGTAGCAGTGTACTGTCCTCTTCTGTGTTAATTACTTTACACAGTTTAGTGTCATCTGCAAAACTTGATATTTTACTGTGCAAGCCTTCTACAAGATCATTAATAAATATATTGAAGAGAATAGGGCCCAATACTGACCCCTGTGGTACCCCACTAGTTACAGTGACCCCTAACCACCACGTGGGACGCCGAGGAAATCGAGTCGGCAGCGCCTGCAATGCCCGCGCTTCTCCCTTTACTATAGAGGATTGAGGCAGCGCTGTGGCGTTTGCATACTAAGAGGAAGTAAAAACCAATACTCCATATCACCCGGGCACGCAAGTATAAGGCCTTCATATCGGAGGGTCAAACTATTGGGACTGTTAGAGCTGTTGCTGCTCAACTATTTTTGTGTTTGGATTGTATATGGACAGTGTATATAGCCATAATTTATAATACACTGAATAAGATTTGGCCTATACTTGTGAAAATGGATTATGTAGGTGCTATGATTTTTCTTTGGTGATCATATAGTTTTCACGAGAGATTTGTTAATAATTGAGTATCTGATCGATATATACTATTAATACATCAACACTAGATATAGAATGAGGTAAGAATTGACCATAATTATATGATTTATGATATTTAGAGCTAGTGGCATGGGAGAGTTTATCCTATGCAGTTTATGTAAGTCCCCTGAGGAGCCTAAAAATAACGGCGAAACGCGTTGGGACCGGTGTAATAGCTCAATCACTATAATCCTAGCAACTGGATGTCATATTGAGTTACCTTGTATATATTATTGTTAGTCTCATCATGGTAATCTAGTAGATAAGATACCTGCTGTGCATGTACACATGTCACACATATGGTCATTAAATGGAGCACTGTGATTTTTTTCTGTAATATCAACTCTCCACAACCTCCATTATTTGCTGACTATTGTGACATGTTTATATTTGCATTTATTTGTATATAATTATCAGTTTGGCTCTTCTTTGTGTGAGAGTGGTGTGGTACATATAGAAACAGGTGGGTGATGGTCTTTACTATCTCAGGGCCTTCACAGGGACAGTAGGAGGTACGAGATACGGGATCGCCCCTATCGGGGCGGCCATTCCGTTTGTAGGTAGGGCCCTTTTAGAGAAGGGCTAATGTTAGGGTGATCTTTCTGATTTATCCCAAACACATCTGACCTGATCCAACATTCCACCTACCACGGATTGGAGTTTACCCATAGAAAAGTTAGTGGTGTGTGTTTTTTTTTTTTTTTTTTTTTTTTTTTTTTTTGATTGATTTTAATATATAGCAATAAAAGTTATATCTTATATTGTACATTCATATATGAGTAGGATCATTCCTGTGATTTCTCATGTACCATTAATAACCACCCTCTGTTTTCTATCACTGAGCCAGTTACTTACCCACATACAGACATTTTCTCCCAGGCCAAGCATTCTCATCTTATATACTAACCTTTTATGTGGTACAGTGTCAAATGCTTTGGAGAAGTCCAGATATACGACATCCATTGATTCGCTGCGATCCAGTCTAGAACTTACCTCCTCATAGAAACTGATTAAATTGGTTTGACATGACCGATCCCTCATGAAGCCATGCTGATATGGAGTAATTTGCTTATTTTCATTGAGGTACTCCAAGATAGCATCTCTTAGAAAACCCTCAAACAGTTTACCCACGACAGATGTTAAGCTTACCGGCCTATAGTTCCCGGGCTCTGTTTTTGGACCCTTTTTGAATATTGGCACCACATTTGCTATGCGCCAATCCTGTGGAACACTCCCCGTCAGTATAGAGTCCTTAAATATCAGAAATAAGGGTCTGGCGATGACATTACTTAATTCTCTTAGGATACGGGGGTGTATGCCATCCGGTCCTGGCGATTTGTCTATTTTAATCTTTTTAAGACGCAGCTCTACTTCTTCCTGGGTCAGACAGGGCACTTTTAATGGGGAATTTACTTTTATATTCTGCATTTCATCTGACAGTTTATTTTCCTCAGTGAATACAGTGGAGAAAAAGATATTTAGTAGCTTTGCTTTCTCCTCATCGCTCTCTGCAACTCCCCCCTCATTACTCTGTAAGGGGCCGACACCTTGAGGTTTATACTTTTTACCATTTATATAATTAAAGAACATTTTAGGGCTAGTTTTACTCTCTTTGGCGATTAATCTCTCGGTCTCTAGTTTGGCTGTTTTTATTTGTCTTTTACATATTCTATTTTTTTCCTTATAGTTTTTCAATGCTTCCTCGCTCCCCTCCTGTTTTAGTGATTTAAATGCTTTCTGTTTGTCATTTATTGCTTTCTTTACAGTTCTGTTTATCCACATTGGTTTTTTCTTGTTCCTTAACCTTTTATTCCCATAAGGTATGTACCTCTCACAATTAGATATTAGGATGCTTTTAAAAATATCCCATTTTGCGGCTATATTTTTATTTTTGAGGACTTTGTCCCAGTTAGTTAGGCCTATGGCCTCTCTTAGTTGGCTAAATTTAGCTTTTTTGAAGTTAGGTATTTTTGTTCCTCCCTGAAGAAACGCTCTTTTGAATGACAGTTGGAAGGTTATTATATTATGGTCACTATTTCCCAGGTGTCCCCCTACCTGCACATCTGTTGTTCTGTCAGGTCTATTGGTTAATACTAAGTCCAGTATGGCCGTCCCTCTAGTCGGGTCCTGAACCATTTGGGAAAGGTAATTGTCTTTGGTTATTTCCAAGAACCTGTCTCCTTTATGAGATTTACAGGTTTCAGTTTCCCAGTCTATATCTGGGTAGTTGAAATCCCCCATAATAACGACCTCATTATGTTTTGCCACCTCGTCTATTTCGTTGAGAAGTAGATTTTCTGTGGACTCTGGTATACTAGGGGGTTTATAATAAACTCCTATTAGTATTTTATTATTGTTTTTGGCTCCATTTATTTCTACCCACAGTGACTCCACATCTTCATATCCCTCACTTATAATATGACAGGTTATAGTTACTAGAGAGGGGTCGTTGATCCAGGGAGTAATTCTGATTGCCTGATTGGAGTCGGGAAGGAATTTTTTTCCCTAAAGTGGAGAAAATTGGCTTCTACCTCACAGGGGTTTTTTGCCTTCCTCTGGATCAACTTGTAGGAAAACAGGCCTAACTGGATGGACAGATGTCTTTTTTCGGCCTTATAAACTATGTTACTATGTTACTATGTTACTCCTCATTGTATAATTTAAATTTAGAGACACCTGATTAGTTGGAACAGAAAATTGATAACTTTCTAGCATCTTTCAGAGTCGGACAGAATATCACTGATGACACCAGTCATGAAAAAGGAAATAGCAGCCGTGCTGTCCAGTGTCCCTTTGGGGAAATGTCCTGGGCCTGACGGATCACCAATTTCTTATTATAAGAAATTTAGCAAGATATTAATACCCCAATTTGTGACAACTCAGTGCTACGGGGCGCTAATTTGCCCCCACAGGCCCTTATGGCACATATCACCATCATCACCATCATCCCGAAAGAAGGGAAAGATCCAGAAAGATTTGGCAGCTATAGGCCCATATCTCTCTTAAAGATATTACATTGTGGACCAAAATTCTTAGCCATCACATTGCTAAGTTTCTTGCCTCCTTTATAGCGGAGGAACAGGTAGTGTTTGTTCAGGTAAAAGAGGGATGGCCCAATGTAAGCAGTGTTCTGCATGTTGTATATTATGCTCAAAAACAAAATAAACCCCTAGTCCTTCTCAGAATGGATGCAGAGAAGGCATTTGATAGGGTCAATTGGTCTTTGTAAGGGAAAACACTTCAACAGTTTGGCTTTCCCACACAATTTATCTTAGCTATTTTTTCATTATATAATTCACCATCAGCTAGAGTACAGGTTAATGACTCCTTTTTCCACTTGTTCAAAATCACCAATAGCGTGGGCAGGGCTGTTCTCTCTCCCACACTCTTTATACTAACTCTGTAAACCACTGCTGATTAAGGTGAGGTCCTCAGAGAATATTATGGGTATGCAAATAGGAAATCACAATCATTCTTTAGCGGCATTCATAGATGATCTGCTTTTTTGGTGACCAACCCCAAAGTGGCTATACCAGAAGTGCTGCAAATTTTCAAGGAATACAGGAACATTTCCAACTTTAAAGTGAATTATGAGAAATTGTTAATACTTAACATTAATGTACCTGAAGATTAGCTTGCTCATAGTAGGGTATCCTCGTCTTTTCAATGGCCTCAGGAAACTATTAAACATTTAGGTATTATGATCCCAGGTGTTCTAGCTCAGCTTTTCTGTTTTAATTGGATACCATTATTTAATAAAATTAAAACCTTTGTACGATCCATCAAAATCCCTTTTCTTTCCTGGTTAGACAAGAAGAACCTATTAACTATTATGTATTACCACAGATATTATTCACAGAGCCATTCCCATATCCTTGCCAAATAAATTTTTCTCTGATTTCTGTAGCCTTTTCACCAGCTTTCTGTTCTGTTCCTTTGTGATTCTCAGGCCTATATACATGCCATCCAGTTAGAGAGATGGATTGATCTAGCAAGAGCAGACACCGCTAAACTCTATATTTATATATAGAGGATCAGACATGGGATTCAGCAGGTTCCCTCCGGTTCTCCAGATCCGGTTGTTAAAATTACAACAGGATCGAAGAACCGTGTTACCAGCTGTGTCTCTGGCAGTGGTAGCTGGAGATGTTCGATTTGCGCGCCGCTGATAGTTTAGCTTCTTAATTGGGTGGTATGTGTGTGTAGTGTATATATGGTTTATTTATGTATGTGTACTATGTATATGGTGTATTTATATGTATGTGTGTTGCATATATATGGTGTATGTATATGTAATCATGTGTCGTTACCCAACATGTGTGCCGTTCAGTAGGAAACCTGTTGTTTCCTTTGAATCCCACCCCTGGGGAGGACCCCAATGGGAGAAGAAGCACTGCACCTCTTATGCGTTAAACCCACAATAGTGCGTAAGAATGCCCTGGTGAGTGATCTCACATGTAGCATGATTTCCTAATGTATCCGAACAAGGCCCTACAAATGGAAGCAGGTAAACTATCCTCTCTGGCCATTATCTGCTTTCAAAATCCTAAACACAGAGGTGTGCCAAGCTTGTGGTATTCCTTACAAAAGCAGAAGGTGGCTGAACTGTTGTGAACAGAAGATTCATCAGCTTACCTGCGCTCATTGGCCAAAGAACCCTCAAACTTACCACCATCTATACTGTTTTCAATTGATCTTGAACTCACCTGTAGAGCTTTCAAGAAAGCAGCACCTAAGCCCTACCCGATCCCACCTGGTTCAAGAATTTCATTCTTTTACCGACATCACCACCTAAATACCTCTCTCCTCTACAATCACCTTTTATCTGTCCATTCTACTGATATACTCACATATCTGAAGGCATGGGAGAGGAAGCTGCAGATCACATTGAAAAAGGAAGAGGTCAAATTCATACTGACCCACTTACATGGCTTCTCCAGGTGTGTATGATTTCAAGAAAGTTCCTTTAAGATCTTGTCTAGCTGGTATAGGTATCATGGTATAGGACTCGATATTTCATATACAATGTGCATTTATTACCATCTGATTTGTGTTGCAGATGCCATGGCGAGTCAGGCACAATATCCCATATTTGGTGGTCATGCCCAAACTGACCGCATTTTGGGATGGTGTTCATGAGGGATCGGTCATGTCAAACCAATTTAATCAGTTTCTATGAGGAGGTAAGTTCTAGACTTGACCGCGGCGACTCAATGGATGTCGTATATTTGGACTTCTCCAAAGCGTTTGACACTGTACCACATAAAAGGTTAGTATACAAAATGAGAATGCTTGGCCTGGGAGAAAATGTCTGTATGTGGGTAAGTAACTGGCTTAGTGATAGAAAACAGAGGGTGGTTATTAACGGTACATACTCAGATTGGGTCACTGTCACTAGTGGGGTACCACAGGGGTCTGTATTGGGTCCTATTCTCTTCAATATATTTATTAATGATCTTGTAGAAAGCTTGCACAGTAAAATATCAATTTTTGCAGATGACACTAAACTGTGTAAAGTAATTAACACAGAAGAGGACAGTGCACTGCTACAGCAGGATCTGGATAGACTGGAGGCTTGGGCAGAAAAGTGGCAGATGAGGTTTAACACTGACAAATGTAAGGTTATGCATATGGGAAGGAATAATGCAAGTCACCAGTACATACTAAATGGTAAAGCATTGGGTAACTCTGACATGGAAAAGGACCTAGGAATTTTAGTGAACAGCAAACTAAGCTGCAGAAACCAGTGTCAGACAGCTGCTGCCAAGGCTAATAAGATAATGGGTTGCATCAAAAGAGGCATAGATGCCCGTGATGAGAACATAGTCCTGCCACTTTACAAATCACTAGTCAGACCACATATGGAGTACTGTGTACAGTTCTGGGCTCCTGTGAACAAGGCAGACATAGCAGAGCTGGAGAGGGTTCAGAGGAGGGCAACTAAAGTAATACCTGGAATGGGTGGACTACAGTACCCAGAAAGATTATCAAAATTAGGGTTATTCACTTTAGAAAAAAGACGACTGAGGGGAGATCTAATAACTATGTATAAATATATCAGAGGTCAGTACAGAGATCTCTCCCATCATCTATTTATCCCGAGGACTGTGACTGTGACGAGGGACATCCTCTGCGTCTGGAGGAAAGAAGGTTTGTACATAAACATAGAAGAGGATTCTTTACGGTAAGAGCAGTGAGACTATGGAACTCTCTGCCTGAGGAGGTGGTGATGGTAAGTTCACTAAAAGAGTTCAAGAGGGGCCTGGATGTATTTCTGGAGGGTAATAATATTACAGGTTATAGTTACTAGAGATGGGTCGTTGATCCAGGGAGTTATTCTGATTGCCTGACTGGAGTCGGGAAGGAATTTTTCCCCCTAAAGTGAGGAAAATTGGCTTCTACCTCACAGGGTTTTTTGCCTTCCCCTGGATCAACTTGTAGGAAAACAGGCTGAACTGGATGGACAGATGTCTTTTTTCGGCCTTACAAACTATGTTACTATGTTACTATGTTGGTGTACTCATGAGCAAGATTTCTAAACTGCAAATCACCCTCAGTGCACCCTTAGTTTTTCTATTTTTGCCACAACAAGCTTTTACCCCTTCTGCTACCAATTTAGTTATGCATATGATAGCAGCTGCCAAATATATTATCCCAACAGAGTGAAGGGACACAGACCCCTCCCCCCAACTATCTCAGCCTGGTTGGATAAATTACATCAAGTCTGCGTATTGGAAGAACTGGCAATTTAGGAATGCAGGACTAGACCTGAAATGGTAGGCACACTAGCACTCAGCGGCATGGAGATAAATCTTCGATCGAAATAAAATAGTGAGAATGCATAAAATAGTAGCACTCAACTAATATAATATTAAAATAAATTTATTAAATGGATTAAATTAATAGAGCAGAGTTTATACAATGAGATAAATTAATGGATCCAGGGTACCCTGGTGTTGAAGGTTTGTATAATTCAACAATCACTGAATGTGGGCTATATATAATAAATATGTAAGAATAAAAATAAAAATAGAGAAAATACAAAAATGAGAAGTAAATAAGTAAAAAAGGTAAAAAAGGTTCTGCTGAGGTCATATTACCCGTATGGATACTGTCCTCCTTTTGGTTAATGTCCTCCATTAATCTATGTTTGCATCAAGCAACATACATCAAAAATCATCTGAATAGATGTATCTGTATCCATTAGTTCAATTAAATAAGCCCTTTGCCCATCAAAACAATGTAACACACAATATGGAGCGGTTACTTTACCCCTTCCAGGGATTAGGTTGAGTTCAATGCAATCCTCCACTTTGTAGTAGTCCTTGCTCCTGTACTGCTCCATGTGGGGGAATCCCGCTGTTGGTGTCCTGCTCGCCCGGCTTGCTTCTCAGAGCGCGCTCTGTGCGGCATGCCACGTGGCGTCCCACATGGGCACAAGGTCTCTCAAGCGTCCTGCTGCATAAGCTGCTTCAGGAAGTGAGGTATCTTCAGGGCCAGAGCAATGGTATCAAATGAATATGGTTCTTTACAATGAATGTTTGATATTTAAAATATTTAAAAAAAATGGGCAAAGATCAAGTAAAATAAAATAACTTAGTGCCAGATTCTCATTAATACCAAACGTGTTTCGGGGCTCAATTCTTGCCCCTTCTTCAGTGGTTGACAGATCCAGGCTATAGTTACTAGAGAGGGGTCGTTGATCCAGGGAGTTATTCTGATTGCCTGATTGGAGTCGGGAAGAAATTTTTTCCCCTAAAGTGGGGAAAATCAGCTTCTACCTCACAAGGTTTTTTTGCCTTCCTCTGGATCAACTTGCAGGATAACAGGCTGAACTGGATGGACAGATGTCTTTTTTCAGCCTTATAAACTATGTTACTATGTTATTAATGTCAGGTGTAACTGTATCTACTTTTATCGTTGCAGCAGCAAACTGCAGTTAGTGCTTGGCTGCAACTAACAGCAATGTCCTGTCCTGTCTGGTGACAGAACACTATTGATTGCTTATTTCTGCTCACTTATAATAAACTGACTGGCTGCCATAGGGTGCATTGCAAGGGCTAGCCAACCCCAGCTCTTCACTGCCCAGCTAGACAGTTCTTGTCTCTATGTTATCCCTAAACTTTCCCTCCCTGCTAAAATACCCACTAGCCAATTCTTCTCCTTACTACTACTAGCCCTAATCTCTCCCTAGTCTATCCCCTAGCACTAGATAATGGCTCCCTAAATTATTTTAAATTGTTCTCATGCAGAGATAGTTCTCTCTGTTCAAAGACTAAACACACAATGATGATCCTCTAGCTCAGGGATGCCCAAACTGCGGCCATCCAGCTGTTGCAAAACTACAACTCCCAGCATGTCTGGAAAGCCTACAGCTGATCATGATGGGAGTTGTAGTTTTATCAGGTTGATCATCTCTGTTCTAGCTGTTTACAGGCACCTCTCTTCTTTAGTCCACACTGATTGGTTCATACAGGCTGCCTGTCAGCCAATCAGGGCAAGTCCCTGTCTGAGTCATGTGACAGGGCTTCTTCTTCCTCCCTGGAGCTTTTGCCCACTGTCAAAACCTCAGTAAAATGGCGCTTGGCACCGTTTTAAAAGATAAAAGAAAAGATCTGGGTTCGATTTGGAGCCTAAAAAAGCGGGGATTCGTAACTTATTTCTGAATCTGTGAATAGATTCTCTCATCTCTAATTATAGCAAATATGGTGAATTTTGAGGGGCTTTTTTATTTATTTTTTTTTCAAAATGTAACATTTTGAAACATTGTTTTACATTTTATTTTAGTCTCACTAAGAAACTTAAAGGGTTTCTGTCACCAGTTTTGGGCATATAAAACAGGATGACATTTGCAATGTGCAAATGTCACCTGATGCCCAATCATTTTCTTACTGGTGTCCCCATTTTTGTAAAAAATAAACTTTTGTGATATGCCTTCTCTTCGGGGTGTAGTGTGACGTCATCGGCGCAGGTGCATTGAGGAAGCCGGGAGCCCGGCAGCCTGCGCCGAATGAAGGCCGCACGGCGCAGGCGTGGGATTTTCAGCACGGACAGGGCCGGCAGCAGATAGAGCGAGCTGCCTGGGTCTGTCCATCACAAGCAAGGGGGCGTGAATAAAGGTGGGGAAACGGCGCTACTAGGTGC
Source organism: Rhinella marina (assembly GCA_900303285.1). NCBI lineage: Eukaryota > Metazoa > Chordata > Amphibia > Anura > Bufonidae > Rhinella > Rhinella marina. The sequence continues at coordinate 15,439 of ONZH01012868.1, forward strand.
AGGGTTACCGCCCCTTGCACCTAGTAAGGTTCATTTGCATATCACAAAAGTTTATTTTTTACAAAAAACGGGGACACCAGTAAGAAAATGATTAACAGATTGGGCATCAGGTGACATTTGCATATTGCAAATGTCATCCTGTTTTATATGCCCAAAACTGGTGACAGAAACCCTTTAAACCTCCATTACACTAAACAGTCATATGATACACTGAAGTACTTCTTTACTTACTTATGTATTATACCTAAAAGCTTTATACTCTAGCAGGGCCTAACAGAATTCTGTATGTAAAAGATCCAGAGGCCATTAGGCTTCTCTCTGCCACAACAACCCATTGGAATCCCACTATCCCATTGCAGGCAAACCATAGGGTACTTAGGGAGCTCCCACCATCAATAAACCATTTAGATGCTGCAGGAAGGGGTTAAGTGGAAGGGTTCAGAATTGTCTACAATCTGGGATATTGCAATGGGGGCTTAGAGTTCATTGATTGCTCAGACATAGGTCCCGTGTTCCTGCAATCATCTTAACATACATACATACATGTATGTCAGATGTCAGGAAGATCAAAACAGTCATAGATCAGACTAATCAATACACAGTACACTTAGACAGACAATAATCTCTATAGCTTTTCCATCCTAACTTACTATTGAAAAATCATCTTTTAGGGACAGGGAACACGCTGCAGAAAAAAAATGTTTGAACATAATCCATTTTACAGACCACTCTCCTTTTATGGGTCTCACACCCTTTTTTGAGGGCCATGCCTTCTTTACAATGCTGTATAATGTAATGTGATGGACAATAGCTGGCCAAGCTACCACTTATGAATTGCTGTTGGAACTATCTTACTCTAAAACTTGATGGTGTAACTGAACTTCCTAGGCCTGGGAAGTACTATGGGGGATTTCTTACCATTAACAGCAGCTCTCCCTACAGCTACACCTGAGTGCAGGCTTGGACTGGCTCACAGAGGATCAGGTGAATATCCTGGTGGGCCCCTGAGCAAAGTGGGTCCCTATTCCCCTATCCCCTGCATAAATGGGAAATGACACAGTAGATTAACTAAACAACATTTAGTTGCAGCACTTGAACCAGCTGATGTTCATATAAAAATTGGGTAGGTTAACAGACTACCGTGTTTATTATTATAGGAGCAAAAATGATCATTTACTGGCAGCAGATCGTGATGTATAAGTACGATTTCCTGCCGTCAAACGAGTCTGTATGGAGAACAGTGATAGCATTAATGATCGCTCTTCCCCATACTTTGTCGCGAAGAAACGCTTCATTCCAGACTATCTGCTGTATTATCGCCCCATGTCAAGGGACATTTAGTCACTACTCACTCCCACCCACTCAGCTAACAACACCAATTATGTGCCACACTATCTGAGCATTATTTTCTCCTGGTCACCACAGCAAGAGGAGGTTGCCTTTCTCCTAAATTCTTTCATCTGGATATCAGCTCAGTACAGAGCTGTAAACAGTGGGATATTCTGCATCCTCTGTCAGCGAGAATGTTAATGAGGTGCCCCCTGCCACCACAAATTGGCCGGATACAGGAAACTTGACAATTCTTCTGGGAGTCTTGGAGGTCTCCCCTTTTTCACAGAGAGAACCTCCTGAAAATTTAGGGAGGGTTGGGAGTATGATCTTATCAAAACTGGATATGACTTTATTCAGTCTCTTGAGTGTACGTCAGCTCTAATGAATATTGTGAATGATGAGGTTCCTTGGGGCGGTAATCCTTGCCAAGGTTATGTCATTGCACAATGTGAAAACTCTATGGCTTCTCATGTTAATCTGCATTAAGTATCAGTCAACGAAGTGAATAACATGTTGATGTCTTTTACAGGCCAAACATATTAGAAAGCCCTTTCGTAGCTGTTTGTTATACATACCAGCAAAGATTACTGTAAGATTGTTGTTGTTACACTGGAGGAACAGTCTCTTTGTGAAAGCCGAGATTTACACTTACCAACAGGGGAGTTGTGTAAATCCATTCAAAGTAATTTCGACCGGTAGGAAACAGTTCTGAAAACAATTTGCCTTGAAGAAAAAATAGAATAAAATTCCATACACTTCACAGCAACTTGGATTTTAAAAAAGAAAATACCATAAAATAATTTTCTGTAATTACTGCACTTTGTTCCACAGGCCTGAACAAGCAATACAATTCAGTCCTGGCTGACAAACGACAGCAACCCACTAAGTATTTAATCAGTATATTGATCAATCAGTCATAATATTAAAACCAGTGCAGTAAATAACATTGATTACATACTCAAATAGTCAGTATGGGTGACAAAAAAACACAATTCAAATAGTATGGTTGAAAAAAGACACGAGTCTATCAAATTAATTATCTTACTACAAGACGTAACTATACAGTCATCACTTCAAGTTAGAAGTAGAAAAAATGGACACACATAGGAATGTCACTACTTTGATAAGGGCCGGATTTTGATAACTACACAACTGGGTCAGAGCACTGACCAAGCATCAGGTCTCATGGGTGGTCCCAGTATTCTCTTTTTACTATCTATGAAAATTGGAGGAAGAATCATAGTTTCCAAAGACTCACTAATGCATATGAGCATCAGTGATGCACATAACCTTGTCTGATGCCACAGAAGATCTACTCTAACACAAATTCCTAAAAAGTTACTTCTGGCTAGGAGAGAAGGATGTCAGACCACACAGTGCACCACAGCTTTTTCACATAGGGGTGTGCAGCTGCAGATCAATCAAGGCGCCAATACTGCCTCCTCTTTACTGCTGAAAGTGCCTACAATGGGCATGTGATTCCCAAAAGATCAGCAGCATTCCTCCATTTCAAAGCAAAGTGGTTTGTTTGTTCACCAGGTTTCAAAAAGATGTTGCTTTGTATTGATGCCTATTGAATAAACAAACCACTTTGCCTTGAACTGGAGGAGTGCTGCAGATCTTTTTGGGAATCTATCAACTGGTACCACAAGCCAGGATCCGACACTGCTTGCACCCAGAAGTTCCCTAGAGGATTATATCTTTCTATTGGTCAAATATACCTATCAGGTAGCGTAGTGCTGCTATTCTTTTTAACTTTTTTTGTAATAATGGGCATGTGAGCATCAAAAGATGAAGGGATGGTCTGGAGAATCACATTTTCTTTTAAATCTTGCAGACAGCTGGTTGAAAGATTTGTGTCTAGAAATATTAATTAACTGAAAGTCATTTGCAGGGTGGAATGGTCCGAAATTCCTCCTTTACGTTATGTAAATCTTATTTGTAACTATAGGAAACATTTATTTAAGGCAATTCCTGCTACAAGATTCACTTACTTTTTCTTCCTGTACCATGGCTGTTTACTCAATTTTCTCAATAAACAATATGAATGGCACAACAGTTTGAGTATAATTAGTTTAGTTAGGCTACTTTCACACTAGCGGCATGGGTTTCGTAGTTTTAGTCCGGCCACCTCTCGGCATGTTTGCCGTACTGCGGCCGAAACTCCGGCCCGCCCCCATTATAGTGAATGCGCCCGCAGCGTAGTTCTGGCCGCACATGTGCACAAGCTGCGACATGGATCTGGAAGGCTGTTCACCCGCTGGAACAGCCTGCCGGACACCCGTGCTGCTAGTGTGAAAGTAGCCTGAGACTGTGTTTCTCTATAATAGTGGCTTAGAAAACAATCAGACTATATTTTATTAGTAACCAATGCAGATATATTAGTAATTTCAAAGGGTCAATACACTTATTATTGCAACTGTGAATGATTATTACATACATGCAACAATAGCAAACTTACTGCCTATATGCACCTATGCACAAATACTGTAAATACCTACATTCACAAGTATCCAAGTACATGCACTCACAATATAACAATACACATATTCAGAAAACTGCCACTGTCCGTCAATTTAGGCTCGGCTGACGGAAAGCCCTGGTTACATTCACACCACCCTCACAGGAATGCACTGTGTTTCTGACATGCAATAAGCACACTGCCATCAATGGCAACAAGCAAAGTGGCACCTCGAAGAGGTGGTCATGTTAGAGCAGCAAGGAACGACTTATCCGTATTTTTCGCCCGATAAGACGCAGTTTTTTTCCCCCCAAAGTGGGGGGAATATGTCCCTGCGTCTTATGGGGGTGAATGCTAATGAGCGCTTCCATTATGGAAGCGCTCATTAGCACTCGAGGACCAGGAAGCAGTGAAGGTTCTGTACTCGACTCAGCTGTGCAGGGCTGCGCACAGCGTGAGGGCGCTCTGTGACCTCACACTGTGCGCGCCATTTCACAGCACAGCTGGCGGCAGCAGGAAGGCAGAGATCGGGCAGAGATCGGGCAGAGAGGAGCAGCGGCGTCCAGGAGCAGGAGAGGTAAGTGATTTATTTATTTTATGTCATATAAGGCTGGGGGCACCATCTGAAGCATGGGGGCTGATATAAGACTGGGGCTGAAGAAAAGAGGCATGGGGGCTGATATAAGACTGGGGCTGAAGAAAAGAGGCATGGGGCTAATATGAGACTGGGGGCATAGGGGTTGATAAGAGGCTGGGGACTGATGAAATAAGGCAAGGGGGCTAATATAAGACTGGGGGCTGATCAAAAGAGGCATGGGGGCTAATGTGAGACTGGGGGCTGATAAAAAGAGACTGGTGGCATGGGGGCTGATATGAGGCTGGGGAATGATCAAATGAGGCATGGGGGCATGATTTAAGACTGGGGGTCTGATCTGAGGTCTGAATGGGGTTATTTTTTATTGGGGCTCATATCTGAGGTCTGATTGGGGGTCATTCACTTTGGGGTCTGATCTGAGGTCTTATTGGGGACTTATTAACATTTGGGGTCTGATCTAAGGTCTGATTCACGGTCTTATTAACACTGGGGGTCTGATTGGGGCTGTGATCTGAGGTCTGATTAACATTGGGGGTCTGATTGCTGGTCTGACCTGAAGTCTAATGAAAAATATTTTTTCTTATTGTCCTGCTCTAAAACCTAGGTGCGTCTTATAGGGCGAAAAATACGGTAAATGTTAAGAATGTTAAAAGTACAGTGCTAAACAAAAGGTTACAAAAGATGACAAAACAAAGGACATCTAAGCGAACAGTTACAGAAAATAAAAGGGATGAAATAAGGAATTTTCCACCAATACTAATGTGCAGAATTCTATGCTGGGAACACCACAGAAAATTGATCAGCCATTATGTAGAAGGAAGTGTTGGCCATGTATAATATATATATATATGTATATGCATGCATGCCCCTTTAATTAGGCATGCATATACATGTATATATATATATATATATATATATATATATATACTAGCAGAAAGACCCGGCTTCGCCTGGGTATATTTCATCTATTTATTTAATGTTTCTGTGTGTCGTTGCAGAGAGAAAGTCAATGCAGCTGACAGAAATTGATTTTTACCTTCATTTTTTCAATCCCTATTGGCTGCGGAGTGGGAGGGGGTGTGGTTTAATGGGACACGGGTGGGGGGGGTTAAGTCCTTCATTTCAGGGTAGCCTGAATTATAAGTTAATGCCATGGTAATTTGAGGAAACACAATGGGTAGCAGTGGAAGAAAACATTGCTTTGCGCAGGTATATTTAATCTATTTCATTTAATGTTTCTGTGTGTCGTTGAAGAGAGAAAGTCATTCTCCCTCCCATCCCTGCAGCTGACAGATGTTGATTTTTACCTTCAATTGTTCAATCTCCATTGGCTGCGGAGTGGGAGGGGTCATGGCCTGACTGAGTCGGGGGCGTGACGTTGCAAGACCTGGGGCGGGTTTTTAAGTCCTTCTTTTGATGGTGGCCAGAATTACAGGTCGATGCCATGGTAATTTATGAGGACACGCCAAGGGTAACAGTGGAAGAAAACATTGCTTTGCACGGGTATATTTAATCTATTTCATTTAATGTTTCTGTATGTTGTTGCAGAAAGAAATCCAACTTCCCTCCCACCCCTGCAGCTAACAGAAGTTTATTTTTCCCTTCATTCTTTCAATCCCTGTTGGCTGCGGAGTGGGAGGGGGCATGACCTGACAGAGTTGGGGGTGTGGCTTAGCAAAGCGCTTCGCATAGGTGATTTAATCTATTTCATTTAATGTTTCTGTGTGTCGTTGCAGAATGGCTGCAGAGTGGGAGGGGGCGTGGTCTGACAGAGTTGGGGGCGTGACTTAGCAAGACGATTCGAACAGTTGTAGTCTATAATTAGTCTATTTTATCTCAAATTTTTGTGTGTCGTTGCAGAGAGAAATTCACCCTCCCACCCCTGCAGCAAACAGAAGTTTATTTTTACCTTTATTTTTTCAATCCCCGTTGGCTGCGGAGTGGGAGGGGGCGTAACCTGACATAGTCGGGGGCGTAGATTAGCAAGACGCTTCACATGGGTGTATTTAATCTATTTCATTTAATGTTTCTGTGTGTCGTTGCAGAAAGAAAGTCAACCTCCCACCCATCCGTGCAGCTGACAGAAGTTGATTTTTACCTTTATTTTTTCAATCCCTGTTGGCTGCGGAGTGGGAGGGGGCGTGGCCTTACAGAGTCGGGGCGTGGCTTAGCAAAGCGCTTCGCATAGGTGCATTTAATCTATTTCATTTAATGTTTCTGTGTGTCGTTGCAGAATGGCTGCGGAGTGAGAGGGGGCGTAGCCTGACAGAGACGGGGCGTGGCTTAGCAAAAGGCTTCGAACGGTTGTAGTCTATAATTAGTCTATTTCATCTAAAATTTTTGTGTGTCATTGCAGAGAGAAATTCACCCTCCCACCCCTGCAGCAAACAGAAGTTTATTTTTACCTTCATTTTTTCAATTCCCATTGGCTGCGGAGTGGGAGGGGGCGTGACCTGACAGAGTCGGGGGCGTGGATTAGCAAGACGCTTCGCATGGGTGTATTTAATCTATTTTATTTAATGTTTCTGTGTGTTGTTGCAGAAAGAAAGTCAACCTCCCACCCATCCCTGCAGCTGACAGAAGTTGATTTTTACCTTTATTTTTTCAATCTCTGTTGGCTGCGGAGTGAAAGGGGGTGTGGCCTGATGGAGTCGGGGGTGTGGCATAGTGAGACCTGGGGCGGGGGTTTTAAGTACTTCTTTTAGGGTGGCCTGAATTAAAGGTCAATACCATGCTTATTTATGAGCCCACGCAATAGACAGCATAGTAACATAGTAACATAGTAACATAGTTTGTAAGGCCGAAAAAAGACATCTGTCCATCCAGTTCAGACTGTTTTCCTACAAGTTGATCCAGGGGAAGGCAAAAAAAACCCCTGTGAGGTAGAAGCCAATTTTCCTCACTTTAGGGGGAAAAATTCCTTCCCGACTCCAGTCAGGCAATCAGAATAACTCCCTGGATCAACGACCCATCTCTAGTAACTATAACCTATAATATTATTACCCTCCAGAAATACATCCAGGCCCCTCTTGAACTCTTTTAGTGAACTTACCATCACCACCTCCTCAGGCAGAGAGTTCCATAGTCTCACTGCTCTTACCGTAAAGAATCCTCTTCTATGTTTATGTACAAACCTTCTTTCCTCCAGACGCAGAGGATGTCCCCTCGTCATAGTCACAGTCCTCGGGATAAATAGATGATGGGAGAGATCTCTGTACTGACCTCTGATATATTTATACATAGTTACTAGATCTCCCCTCAGTCGTCTTTTTTCTAAAGTGAATAACCCTAATTTTGATAATCTTTCTGGGTACTGTAGTCCACCCATTCCAGTTATTACTTTAGTTGCCCTCCTCTGAACCCTCTCCAGCTCTGCTATGTCTGCCTTGTTCACAGGAGCCCAGAACTGTACACAGTACTCCATATGTGGTCTGACTAGTGATTTGTAAAGTGGCAGGACTATGTTCTCATCACGGGCATCTATGCCTCTTTTGATGCAAGCCATTATCTTATTGGCCTTGGCAGCAGCTGTCTGACACTGGTTTCTGCAGCTTAGTTTGCTGTTCACTAAAATTCCTAGGTCCTTTTCCATGTCAGAGTTACCCAATGCTTTACCATTTAGTATGTACTGGTGACTTGCATTATTCCTTTCCATATGCATAACCTTACATTTGTCAGTGTTAAACCTCATCTGCCACTTTTCTGCCCAAGCCTCCAGTCTATCCAGATCCTGCTGTAGCAGTGCACTGTCCTCCTCTGTGTTAATACTTTACACAGTTTAGTGTCATCTGCAAAAATTGATATTTTAATGTGCAAGCTTTCTTCAAGATCATTAATAAATATATTGAAGAGAATAGGACCCAATACAGACCCCTGTGGTACCCCACTAGTGACAGTGACCCAATCTGAGTATGTACCGTTAATAACCACCCTCTGTTTTCTATCACTAAGCCAGTTACTTACCCACATACAGACATTTTCTCCCAGGCCAAGCATTCTCATTTTGTATACTAACCTTTTATGTGGTACAGTGTCAAACGCTTTGGAGAAGTCCAAATATACGACATCCATTGAGTCGCCGCGGTCAAGTCTAGAACTTACCTCCTCATAGAAACTGATTAAATTGGTTTGACACGACCGATCCCTCATGAAGCCATGCTGATATGGAGTTATTTGCTTATTTTCATTGAGGTACTCCAAGATAGCATCTCTCAGTTTACCCACAACAGAAGTTAAACTTACCGGCCTATAGTTTCCAGGCTCTGTTTTTGGACCCTTTTTGAATATTGGCACCACATTTGCTATGCGCCAATCCTGTGGAACACTCCCCGTCAGTATAGAGTCCTTAAATATCAGAAATAAGGGTCTGTCGATTACATTACTTAATTCTCTTAGGATACGGGGGTGTATGCCATCCGGTCCTGGTGATTTGTCTATTTTAATATTTTTAAGACGTTGCTGCACCTCTTCCTGGGTCAGAGAGGACACTTTTAAAGGGGAATTTACTTTTATACTCTGCATTTCATCTGACATTTTATTTTCCTCAGTGAATACAGTGGAGAAAAAGTTATTTAGTAGCTTCGCTTTCTCCTCATCGCTCTCTGCTACTCCCCCCTCATTACTCTGTAAGGGGCCGACACCTTCAGGTTTATACTTTTTAGTATTTATATAATTGAAGAACATTTTAGGGTTAGTTTTACTCTCTTTGGCGATTAATCTCTCGGTCTCTAGTTTGGCTGTTTTTATGTGTCTTTTACATATTCTATTTTTTTCCTTATAGTTTTTCAATGTTTCCTCACTCCCCTCCTGTTTTAGTGATGGAGGAAAACAGCAGTGGAGGAAAACATCTTTTATTACTACTGAACTGTAGTAATAGAAAAAAACAGTTATATTTATGGTAACAGGAATACCTTTAACAGTGTCAGTGAATAGAAATGGATGAGATCCTCAGCTGCTGATAATTACCTGGTTGTTATGGAAACTCCCTCCCTGTGTGTGCCTTTGCAGAGAATGGCAGTTGGAGTTTAAAACCAAAGTTCCCAGTTGTAATGTTGGCTAATGGAGATCATATTTTGGGAATATCTCAGGAACGGCATGTCCTAGAGAGATGAGACCTGGTCTAAAACCTTCCCGGACACCTGATGTACCTGTGTGCCGAATTTGGTGAAAATCGGTCCAGTAGTTTGGTCGCGCATAGAGAACAGACAGACAGACAGACAGACAGAAACTCATTTTTATATTATTAAGATATATATATATATATATATATATATATATATATATATATGGGCCTTCATGGCCCAGAGTGACCCCACATTGGGGTCTATGGCCCCATATGCACATGTATGGGCCTTATATGGCCCCACAGTGTATATATACATACACAAATGACCCTTTTATATATGTCCCCTGTTTATGCCTCCTATATATATATATATATATATATATATATATATATATATTAGGCCCCCTTGTACCCCCAGATGTATATAGATGCATGCACATGATCCCCAGTTATGTACATGTATCTATATACATGTATCCACCACCGGGTGCCCCCCCAGTAGCCCCCAGCAGATGGAAAAAAGCACATCTGCTGGGGGCAGATGGAGACCTGAGGACTAGACTAATTAGTCCGGACCCAGGTACTTCAAAGGGACGGAAGATCGAGATGATCTTCTGTCCCTTCTGTTAATTACCCTCAGCGCTGCTGGGAGCAATTAACAGGACAGGGAAACAAAAGGTTTCCTTGTCTCTGCTCTCCTCCTTCCTCCGGCACTGCGATCGGTGCCAGAGATAGGAGGGCAATTCACAGGCAGGAGGATCAAAGAGATCCTCTGCCTGTGAATTCCTGTGTGCTCGGGCCCGGCGCGCTGACGTCATTTCAGCGAGCCGGCCCCAGGAGCACGCGGCTGCTGGCGCGGGCGTGCAAGCGTGCACGCCGGCAGCGTGGGAGCACGGGAGCGCGGGCGATCGGGTTTAAAAACCCCGATTGCCCTGCGCTCTTCAGATTGAGCCGTGCCTCCCAAAGCAAGAATCATCCCCTGGAAGACGAGCATACAAGCGGGAATTAACCCCTGGAGGACGAGCCACTCAAGCAAGGATCATCCCCTGGGATGAGCATTAACCCCTGGAGACGAGCATCTGGCTGAGTAACCCCTGAACCCCTGCATTAACCCCTGCTATATTCTCCCTATACCACCAACGTTATCCCCCTGTATTATTAACCCCTGCTATCCTGCCACTATCCCATACCCCTGAACCACCAATATTCTTCCCTGCCATTAACCCCTGCTATCCTGCCACTCTTCCCTGCCATTAACCCCTGCCATCCTGCCGCTATCCCATACATTTACCAATAATTAACCCCTTCCTTACCAGAGCCTTATACATAAACCATAATATTATATTAACCCCTCATTATCCCCTACTGTTAGCTTTCTGCCAGTAAGTTGTGATTTAACCCTTTGTTTCCTAGGGATAACTAAGATTAGGCTTGGGTGGGCTGTAATCTATAAGTGTGAGTGTGTGTATTATTTAGATAGTTTGTGGGTGGAATTACTAGTGGGAAGTGTGCAGTGTAGTTAGCTTTTTAATATTGTATTATTGTGCGACTATATACATATATATTTATAAGACGTTTACATAAATATATATGGATATAGTATAAATAAGTAGACTGTAGACCGTGTATTTTGAAATAAATCCTTTTATTATTTAAAGTACAATTTACAGTGTCTTTGTAGACGTCGCCATAATTCAAGGTAGCGGGACAGCTCGCAGGGAACGGACTTCAGTAAAGGAAATAAATAGGCGGAGCTAGCGAGAGCCGGTTACGCCTATTTATGAATATTAATTGATAATATTCCACAAAATATTATTAAGTAATAGCTCCTTTAACACATTACATTAGATGTAACTCCATGGCATCTGACCATGTGTAGATTTCGGCATGTAATTTTTTAAAGTTCCTAGCTGGCAGCACTCACCCCCTCTTCCTGGACAGCAGGCTGGCTAATTACATACAAGTGAGGAGTTTTATGTCATAATTCTAAATTGAGCCCCAATTTCTTGTATGTATATCAGACATTGATATTATGACTGGACAGTTTTCCAGGACATGATTACCATTGCAGACATACCAAAAATAATTATGAAATATGATTCATTCTATCAATTTGTAATTTGCAATGTTTCTTCAGGCCACAGTTCCTGGTACATCTTGGTTCCCTGACCACAATACCATAACAGATTTATTATAAAACATGTATTATGACAAGGCAGCCTGGCTGAGGTAGACATGAGTTTTGTGAGCAACTCTACATCACCTGAAATCAGTGTTGATTAGCACCTGGGAGATAGACAGCCACGGAGACAGTATGGGCAGGGGTGCACCAAAATGAGGCCAGGTGAGGCTATCGCCTCAGGCAGCACCAGGTAGGGTCAAGAGGGGAAGAGCAGAAGGACCATGGACATTGAGCGCTTTCATTGTGGCAAAGGGATTAGGTCAGGAAATTGGCATGGGTGGGGGCCGTTTCAGTTTTCACCTCAGGCAGCAGAAAGGCTAGGTGCACCCCCGAGTATGGGCCATTGAAGCAACACCCCCCACTGTGTCTGACAAATGTTCAGGGGTGGATTGGAAGATTCCCGGTGGGCTGATTGCCCTTTATTATGTAGGGGGCTGCTGGCCCTGTGTACTGTGCTGTCATTATCATACACTGTGTGCGCACAGGGCTGGCCCCTACCATGTGTATGGCAGGCTGTAGCTCACATGGAAGGTCCTGCTGTCAGTGAAATATACTGCTCCTCCCCTCACTTAGTAGCAGCCTCCAACGGGAATACTGTGGAGCTTAAATGGCCTCGCACAGGCTGAACGGCAGAGAGAGGGAGAGTGCTGGAGCCCAGCACTGCTCCTCCCTCTTTACTGCAGAGCCGAACGAAGCAAAGGCTGACTAATGGAGGAGCTGCAGTCCTCTGCCCTGTACACAGACCTAGCAGGACGGAAGAAGTAAGCGCTGCCTCTCCTGACCCCCTGCTGAGAGCAGGTCTGACTGTATGTAGTGTAGTTTAGAAGATGTTTACTCAATGTTTTTTTTAAATTTATGTTATCTTTATGGGGTACCGAGTCCTCAGGGTGGGGAAGGGTTGTTGGGGGGAGGGGGGGACTGGCCACCATCCCTTTTGAAGGACCTGTAAATCAATTGTCCATAGCTGAAAGAGATAATATCCTGCATAAACATGACATTACACTTGTGTCAGTAGGTTGTCTGCCAGGTGGTAAATAATTACCAGTTCCACTATACACACCAGGACACCTGGAGTAACAGAGGACTCAGTTGAATTGCCTGTATAACTGTAGTAAAGCTGTGCATGGAGTTCTGGGTGTTTTTGCATCTGTAACACTCCAACTGCTGCTGTTGTATTAGGCCTCATGGACATGACCATCTGCCAGCCGGGCCTCTATTGCAGCCTGCAAACAGTAGGTCTGCAATATATGGGCACCAGCTGTTTCTGCACCCGGAAGGTGTCATGCGGAATGGAGCCCACAGAAGCACTATGGAGCGCTTCCATGGGGTTTCTCTCTGTGCCTCCACACAGCAAAAAAATAATGCAAAAACATATTCAAGATGTTCAAACATGTCTATTTTTTTGCGGGGCGGATGGATCACACACCTATTCAAGTTGAATGGGCCTGCACTCATCTGCAGCAACTGCACGGATGTTTCCAGTGCATTTTGGTGCAACGCAAAAAAAAAAAAAAACGCACCACACGTGCAGTTTTTGCAACAATATACCTGCATTTATGGTGCATTTTTTTGTCCAGAAAAAGGAAAACACACAGCAAAACTCAATTACATTAATTAAAAATAGAGTTACATTAATGTAATTTAGGGCTGCTGTGTTTACTGGAAGAAAACACACAATCAATGCAGGTATATTGTTGCATTTTTTTTTTTTTTTTGCCACACCAGAACCGCAGCAGAATCATGATATGTGCCAGTGCCCTTTATAAACTAGCCGTTTAGGGGTTGTTCACATATCAGTTATTTGATCAGTTATTGCCATCAGTGATTGTGAGCCAAAACCAGGTGCGGGTCAAAAACACCAAACAGGTGCAGAATCAGATCTTTTCATTATACCTGATCTCTGTTTAGTGTCCACTCCTGGTTTTGGCTCACAATAACTGATGGAAATAAGTAATCAAATAACTGATATGTGAACAACCCCTTACTGCATCATTCAATTAAGTAAAGGCAATCTGTGCATTTGGACCTTCAGGAATAATAGTGTTCATTTATGAATGGCACTAAGCCTGTCAGGCATACTTGCAGCTGCTCCATTCATTTCTGTGGAGGTTACGAACAGATGAGTTACAGCTACATTGACGTAAAAATAAAAAAGGTATAGCTCTTGGAACATGATGAAGAAAAATAACAAAAATGGTTTGTCACTAAGGTGCAAAATAGGCTGGTTTGCTGATCCAGCCTATTTAGCTTGGCCACACCTTCTACCAATTTGGCTCCACCCATAATATGGGGCCACTATTACGTTTTTTTTCCAGGCCACTTTGAGTTCCCAATCCACCCCTGCAAATGTATAAGGGTCCAGGAAGACCTCTGTCTACACAATACACACCTGGTCCAGGAAGATGAATCCTAACAATGAAATGTATCTATACATGAAATGAAATTATAGTATATGTCACCTGAAATCAATGTTGATTATCACCTGGGAGATAGACAGACAGCCACTGAGACTGTATGGCCCCTACTAACGGTATCAGATTTCTATGTATGTATTCTGTGGTGTGTACTACCAGTTACTTGGTCCTGATTTGGCCCTTCTAAGGACCTATTATCAGGATCGTGTGAATGGGGCCCCATCTATTCCGCAATTTTGCGGAATAGATGCGGCCCCATTCATTTCAATGGGCGGCAATACATTGTGGAGAGCCGCAGGTCCATGCCGCGGCCCCGCGAAAAAATATAGAACATGTTCTATTCTTTTGTATTCTTGTGCATTTTGTATGTGTTTTTGGATTTGCGGAACACACACTGGTCAGCATCCGTGTTTTCACGGCCGTCTGAACGGCCCCTTAAACTGGCTGGTGTAACAGCTTTACGGTAGGGTCTGACGTTGGAGACATGCCCATGATGTGGCAAAAAATTACAGCTTTATAGTATATATTATTAATTAAGAATTGATTCACCATGACCAATTTATGGTTAAACAGGCTCAGGAATTATTTAAAATATCAGCCAGTAACCGGTCCTAGAATGTGAGAAGGCGTGGTTGCCTCCACTTGCAGTGTTGTCTAGGTGGGTGAGAGACAGGGCCTCAATTCACATTAGGCTACATTCACACGACCGTTGTTTTCACGGTCTCCGAGCCGCATATTTTGCGGCTCAGATCCGGACCAATTCATTTCTATGGTGCAAAAAATATAGAACATGCAACTGCGGACAAGAATAGGCATTTCTATGATATCCGTGGCATGTGCGGTACACAAATTGCGGAACGCACATGGGCCGGTATCAGTATCAGAAACACAACGGTCGTGTGAATGTAGCCTTACACTGTGGTACCTGCATACACCACATATTGGAGAGTTGATGGTATATCATAGGCAGGATCACATCATTGCCATCTACTGTATTGTTCAGTAGTGCAGTGAGACCAGGTGTGGCAATGATTCTTAATCACATTCTAGGACAGGTTAACCCGCAAAACAATCAGGTCATTAACAGAGAGTACAGGCTCCCAACCCGCTTCTAACGGGTCCCCGAGCTGCGGTGACAGGGACCCGATGGATGAGAAATCAGCCTGATGCGTTACACAAGAATCTGGGCTTGCCTTCTATGGAAGCCTGTGAGATGGCGCTCTTTCCCTTATGAGCCCTGCATTGTGCCCATACAGCAGTTTACAACCACATATGGGGTGTTTCTGTAAACTGCAGAATCAGGGAAATAAATTATGAGTTTTGTTTGGCTGTTAACCCTTAGGGCCCTTGCAGACGAGCGTGAGACACGCACGTCTCCCGCATCGCAGGCCCTGGCTTGAACTCCCAGCACTGAACGGGGTTACATAGCATTATACTGATTTATGATGCTATGTAACCCGTAGGCCCCTTTCACACGAGCGTGACGGATTAGGTCCGGATGCGTTCAGGGTGCGTTCAGGAAAATTCGCACCATTTTGTAAGCAAGTTCAGTCAGTTTTGTGTGCGATTGCATTCAGTTGTTCAGTTTTTTCCGCGCGGGTGCAATGCGTTTTGATGCGTTTTTCATGCGCGTGATAAAAAACTGAATGTTTACAAACAACATCTCTTAGCAACCATCAGTGAAAAACGCATTGCATCCGGACTTGCTTGCGGATGCAATGCATTTTTCACTGAAGCCCCATTCACTTCTATGGGGCCAAGGCTGCGTGAAAAACGCAGAATATAGAACATGCTGCGATTTTCACGCAACACACAAGTAATGCGTCAAAAAACCGCTCATGTACACAGACCCATTGAAATGAATGGGTCAGGATTCAGTGCGGGTGCTATGCGTTCACGTCATGCATTGCACCCGCGCCTTATGCCCCTTTCACACGAGCGGGAGACTCGCATGTCTCCCGCAACGCATCTAGAGGGCTGCACTCGGCACGGACAGGGATCGCATAGCATTATATGCGATCCCAGTCAGTGCTGGAGTCCAGCCCTGTAGATGCGTTGCGGGAGACATGCAAGTCTCCCGCTCGTGTGAAAGGGGCATTAGAGTTCTGGAATGTGTTGGATAACACTAACAGCATTATGTTAGTGTTATCCAACACATTCCAGAACTGTAAGGGTTACATAGCATCATAAACCAGTATAATGCTATGTAACCCCGTTTAGTGACGGGAGTTCAAGCCAGGGCCAGCGATGCGGGAGACGTGCGTGTCTCACGCAAAATCTGCAAAACTTTTGAAATCTCACCTCCATTTTTCTTTCACTCAGTTTTGAATAACTTGAGGGGTGAAGTTTCTGAAATGGGATTATTTATGGGTGGTGTCTACTATGTAAGCCCCCCAAAGTAACGTCATACAGTGCGGAAAAAAGTATTTAGTCAGCCACCAATTGTGCAAGTTCTCCCACTTAAAAAGATGAGAGAGCCCTGTAATTTACATCATAAGTAGACCTGAACTATGAGAGACAAAATGAGAAAACAAATCCAGAAAATCACATTGTCTGATTTTTAAAGAATTTATTTGCAATTTATGGTGGAAAATAAGTATTTGGTCACCTACAAACAAGCAAGATTTCTGGCTCTCACAGACCTGTAACAACTTCTTTAAGAGGCTCCTCTGTCCTCCACTCATTACCTGTAGTAATAGCACCTGTTTAAACTTGTTATCAGTATAAAAGACACCTGTCCACAACCTCAAACAGTCACACTCCAAACTCCACTATGGTGAAGACCAAAGAGCTGTCGAAGGACACCAGAAACAAAATTGTAGATCTGCACCAGGCTTGGAAGACTGAATCTGCAATAGGCAAGCAGCTTGGTGTGAAGAAATCAACTGTGGGAGCAATAATTAGAAAATGGAAGACATACAAGACCACTGATAATCTCCCTCGATCAGGGGCTCCACGCAAGATCTCACCTCGTGCGGTCAAAATGATCACAAGAACTGTGAGCAAAAATCCCAGAACCACACGGGGGACCTAGTGAATGACCTGCAGAAAGCTGGGACCAACGTAACAAAGGCTACCGTCAGTAGCACACTACGCCGCCAGGGTCTCAGATCCTGCAGTGCCAGACGTGTCCCCCTGCTTAAGCCAGTACATATCCGGGCCCGTCTGAAGTTTGCTAGAGGCCATTTGGATGTTCCAGAAGGGGAGAGTGTCATATGGTCAGATGAAACCAAAGTAGAATTGTTTGGTAGAAATACAACTCGTCGTGTTTGGAGGAGAGTGAATGCTGAGTTGCATCCAAAGAACACCATACCTACTGTGAAGCATGGGGGTGGCAACATCATGCTTTGGGGCTGTTTCTCTGCAAAGGGACCAAGACGACTGATCCGTGTACATGAAAGAATGAATGGGGCCATTAGGGTTGCAGCGATAACCGGTTCCACGATATACCGTGGTATTTGAATGCACGGTTATCAAACCGCGGGCATTCTCTTATTACTGGTAAAAAGGAGACCCTGCTGAAACTCATCTGCGCATGTGCAATTCCTCTCTCAGGCGCTAATTAAGCAGTAAAAATGGCAGAGCGTGCAGCAGATTTAACAAGTCTTTGTCCCCCTAAAAAAAAGACTAAACTTAAGTCAGCGGTGTGGGATTACTTCGGATACCCACCAAATGTACGCGAGGAGGGAAATCCGATTTGCAAACAATGCGGTCGGAAAGTGGCAGCTAAAGGAGGGAACACCTCAAACCTGTTCTCTCATCTCAGAGAACACCACCCCACTGTGCAGCTTAAAGTAGGTGGCCGTTATCATTTTAACCCCTTGGCGACATGATAGGAGTGGACGTACCAGGACCTGGGCGCGAGGTTGTTCGTCCTGGCTGCATGTAAACCCCGCTGCGCAGTGCAGTGGGGTTTACATGCTGTGATGGCGGCTGTTAAACACAGCCAGCCATCCACAGCGAAGGCCTCGGGGGGAGCCGTGCTCCCCCCATAATGGCGATCGCTTTGATTGGCTAGTCTGTTCAGACTAGCCAATCACAGGATACAGTGGCTGGCTGTAAGGATCTGATCCCCTGCAGTCCGAGACTGCGGGGGATCAGATCCTGCTAAATGTAATCCAAAAGTGCCCCGGCTCGGGGCCCCCGATCCCCCCCCTCTCCTTCCCCAAACTGTATTTTTCATTTACAGCTGACACTCTGCTTCAAACGGCCGGCATCGCTGCTGGCAGCGATGCCGGCCGTTTGACCCCTTCCATGCCGCGGTCCATAAGGACCACGGTATGGAAGGGTTAACAGGGAGGGCGCTCCCTCCCTCCCCCATCGGGCGCTGCAGCAGCGCTCCGATGGTGCGGCAGTGGGAGGGAGAGAGCTCCCTCCCTCCCATCGGGACGCTGCTCTGCTCTGGCAGCGTCCCGATGGTTACCATGGCAACCGGACGCTTTCGTCCGCTTGCCATGGTAGAGGTAAGCCTGTTCAAGCTCCTGCTAAAGGCAGGAGCCTGAACAGGCTTACTGTGAATGAAAATGCACTGCAGTACACTATATAGTGTACTGCAGTGTATTGTAAAATAACAGACCCACTGGTTCTTCAAGAACCAAGTGGGTCTGAGAAAAAGTGTAAAAAAAAAAAGTGTTAAAAAAAAAAAAGTAAAAAAAAAAAAAATCCCTTTGTTTTCTCCCATTTTAATTGATTAAAAATAAAGAAAACACAATACATAAAACATGTTAGGTATCGCCACGTCCGTAAAAACCCGCTCTATAAAAATATCACATGAGATGGCCCCCCAGGCGGATGCTGTAAAAAAAATTGGAAAAAAAACTATGCCAAAATAGCCATTTTTTTCCCTCTTCCCTCACAAAAAGTGTAATAGCAGGCGATCAAAAAGGCGTATTTACCCCAAAATGGTATCAATCAAACCGCCATCTTGTCCCGCAAAAACGGTACCCTAACTGAGACAATCGCCTGAAAACTGAAAAAAATATGGCTCTCTGAAAATGGCAACACAAAAAAAATGATTTTATTCTGTTCAAAAATGCATCTAATGTGTAAAACTTTCCAACAATAAAAAAGTTGGACATATTGGGTATCGTCGCGTCCGTAACAACCCGCGTCCGTAACAAAATATGGCTCTCTGAAAATGGCAACACAAAAAAAATGATTTTATTCTGTTCAAAAATGCATCTAATGTGTAAAACTTTCCAACAATAAAAAAGTTGGACATATTGGGTATCGTCTCGTCCGTAACAACCCGCTCTATAAAAATAGCACATGAGATGGCCCCCCAGGCGGATGCTGTAAAAAAAATTGAAAAAAAACTATGCCAAAATAGCCATTTTTTTCCCTCTTCCCTCACAAAAAGTGTAATAGCAGGCGATCAAAAAGGCGTATTTACCCCAAAATGGTATCAATCAAACCGCCATCTTGTCCCGCAAAAACGGTACCCGACCTGAGACAATCGCCTGAAAACTGAAAAAAATATGGCTCTCTGAAAATGGCAACACAAAAAAAATGATTTTATTCTGTTCAAAAATGCATCTAATGTGTAAAACTTTCCAACAATAAAAAAGTTGGACATATTGGGTATCGTCGCGTCCGTAACAACCCGCTCTATAAAAATAGCACATGAGATGGCCCCCCCAGGCGGATGCTGTAAAAAAAAATTGAAAAAAAACTATGCCAAAATAGCCATTTTTTTCCCTCTTCCCTCACAAAAAGTGTAATAGCAGGCGATCAAAAAGGCGTATTTACCCCAAAATGGTATCAATCAAACCGCCATCTTGTCCCGCAAAAACGGTACCCGACCTGAGACAATCGCCTGAAAACTGAAAAAAATATGGCTCTCTGAAAATGGCAACACAAAAAAAATGATTTTATTCTGTTCAAAAATGCATCTAATGTGTAAAACTTTCCAACAATAAAAAAGTTGGACATATTGGGTATCGTCGCGTCCGTAACAACCCGCTCTATAAAAATATCACATGAGATGGCCCCCCAGGCGGATGCTGTAAAAAAAATTGAAAAAAAACTATGCCAAAATAGCCATTTTTTTCCCTCTTCCCTCACAAAAAGTGTAATAGCAGGCAATCAAAAAGGCGTATTTACCCCAAAATGGTATCAATCAAACCGCCATCTTGTCCCGCAAAAACGGTACCCGACCTGAGACAATCGCCTGAAAACTGAAAAAAATATGGCTCTCTGAAAATGGCAACACAAAAAAAATGATTTTATTCTGTTCAAAAATGCATCTAATGTGTAAAACTTTCCAACAATAAAAAAGTTGGACATATTGAGTATCGTCGCGTCCGTAACAACCCGCTCTATAAAAATATCACATGAGATGGCCCCCCAGGCGGATGCTGTAAAAAAAATTGAAAAAAAAACTATGCCAAATATAATTAATTATTATTATGTTATTGGTTTAGGGCCAAGCTAGCTGTGCAAAGAAATTTCCTGATCCAACTCAGCCAACTGTTACACGGTCATTTGCAAAAGGAATTAAGTTAGATCCTTCATCTAAACAA
Organism: Rhinella marina; assembly: GCA_900303285.1. Lineage (NCBI taxonomy): Eukaryota > Metazoa > Chordata > Amphibia > Anura > Bufonidae > Rhinella > Rhinella marina. The sequence goes on from ONZH01012868.1 coordinate 36,009, forward strand.
GCCCAAGAATTGAATCATGCTGTAGCATATTTTATTGCCAAAGACATGATGCCCTTAAGAGCAGTGGAAAAACCTGGTTTTCTTCACCTGATGAAAAAAGCTGTTCCAATATACCAAGTTCCATCAAGAACATACTTTGCCACTAGTGAAATCCCTCGCATGTACCAAGATGTGAGAGCAAGTGTTGAAGAACAGCTAAAGGAAGCTGTGTGTTTCTCAGTCACCACAGACTTGTGGACCAGCAGCAGTGGAGGAGGGGAACCATTTATAAGTTTTACAGTCCACTACCTCTCTTCAGACTGGCAGCTCAAGTGCCATTGTTTGGAAACTCATTTTTTCCCTGAAGATCACACCTCAGGAAACATCTCTGAAATGTTTGAAAACATGCTTCAGGAATGGAAACTTCCGAAAGAAAATCTGTGTGGAATTACCACGGATAATGCAACAAATATGAAGAAAGCCTTTTCAGAATTCCCTTGTGTTTGGCTCACTTGTTTCGGCCACAATTTAAATTTGGCCGTTAACAAAGTTTTGAAGATCCAAAGGGTGGAATCTGCTGTCAGAGCATGCAGACACTTAATTCAAGCTTTTTCTCGAAGTTGGAAGAAGAAAAGAGATTTAAAGAAAAAACAGGCAGACCTGGAACTCCATGAGCATGCCCTAATTCATGATGTAATAACAAGATGGGGATCAACTTTTGAGATGATCTCCAGGTTCCTGGAGCAACAACAGGCTGTCTGCGCAGTACTGGCAAATGACAGGAGTTCTTGGCATTTCATGCCAAAAGAGAGTGACATAGCTATAGTTGAGAATGTCAGCCAGCTTCTTCAACCCTTCTATGAGCTTACTGATGCTCTGGCCTCTGAGAAAAGGGTCACACTCTCCTCACTCTTACCAGTACTGGAACACATCAGCAGTGAAATTCTTGCTGAGCAAGCTGAAGACAATGCACTCACCAGACAGATGAAGCAAGTAATGAAGGAAGACCTAGAAGTCAGATACACAGAGCAGCTGGAACGAGTGCTGCAAGTATCCTGCTTTGTGGATGCCCGGTTTAAGGAAAGCTTCTCTAAAAATCTGGATTACACAGTTAAAGCATGTGTTGAAGAAGCTGTAACCATTGAAACAGCAGTGTCTCCATGTCAAAAACAGCCTCAAGAAGAAAAGGAAGAAAATGAGGCAGGAGAGGGCAGCAGCAGCACCACTACTGCTACTATTAAGAAAGGAAAAGGTCTGTCTGCGTTGCTACAACAAATAAGTTCATCCAGGCAAAACAAGGGAATTGCAGGAAATAAAAACATCCATGAAAAGGTCATGTCTGAGGTCAAGATATACAGGTCTCTTCCTACTATTGGCACTGATACTGACCCTCTGGCTTGGTGGAAAATGCACGCTGAAGGAATGCCTTTTCTGGCAAGTGTGGCAAGAAAATATCTTTGTATCCCTGCCACAAGCGTGCCTTCTGAAAGAATGTTTAGTACAAGCGGACATATTCTGTCACCTCAGCGCTCACGATTGAGCCCTGAAAAACTTAACATGCTTACGTTTCTTCACCATAATTTGGCTTGAATATTAAACACAAATGATTGCTGCGATAAAAATCTGAACTAAGGAGAATTGTTTGGCTGCACTTTTTCTTTTCTTACAAAGTTTGTTTTCCTTGTAAAGAGATTCCTTTTTATTTAAAAGAGGACCTTTCATGCATCCTCAACTCCTCACACTGGTAACTAACTAACAGTATTTACAGGGCATGGGCCGGGGCCCGGGGAGTTGGGGGCACTTACAATTTTTTCGGGACGCAGCTCCGTTGCCCCGCTGTGCCCCCGTGAAGATCTGGCGCGCGCTACGCAAATTGCATAGCATTGGTACAGGGAGGAGGAGACGCCAGGGATTCTCAATGGGCGTCTCCTTCTCCCTGGCTGTAGTGGGTTTCCTCCCTGACTGTGACGCTCGCCACTGTGATTGGACTTCACTACAGCCAGGGAGAAGGAGACGCCCATTGAGAATCCCTGGCATCTCCTCCTCCCTGTACAGATGCTATGCAATTTGCATAGCGCGCTGGATCTTCACAGGGGCGGCGGGGCAACGGAGTTGCGCCCCGAAAAAATTGCCCTGTAAAAACTGCTAGTTAGTTAGCAGTGTGAGGACACATGAAAGGTCCTATTTAAAGATTTAGTTTTTTCCCCTTCATCTAATATTGCAGTTTTTGCATAAACAGGAGTAACAACTTAATTTCTTAAAAGGAAACAGTTTGTTTATATAGCAGTTCAACTACAATAAATAGTTAATTGAACAAAAAAACTTTGCTTGTATTCTTCTTTAAGGATTAGTGTATCTTTTAATAATATATGTAACAAACTGCGATACCGTGATAACCGTAATACCGCGGTATTTACTGAGACGGTTATCATACCGTGAAAATTTCATACGGTTGCAACCCTAGGGGCCCTGTATCGTGAGATTCTGAGTGCAGACCTCCTTCCATCAGCAAGGGCATTGAAGATGAAACGTGGCTGGGTCTTTCAGCATGACAATGATCCCAAGCACACCACCAGGGCAATGAAGGAGTGGCTTCGTAAGAAGCATTTCAAGGTCCTGGAGTGGCCTAGCCAGTCTCCAGATCTCAACCCCATAGAAAACCTTTGGAGGGAGTTGAAAGTCCGTGTTGCCTAGCGACAGCCCCAAAACATCACTGCTCTAGAGGAGATCTGCATGGAGGAATGGGCCAACATACCAGCAACAGTGTGTGCCAACCTTGTGAACACTTACAGAAAACGTTTGACCTCTGTCATTGCCAACAAAGGATAAATAACAAAGTATTGAGACCAAATACTTATTTTCCACCATAATTTGCAAATAAATTCTTTAAAAATCAGACAATGTGATTTTCTGGATTTGTTTTCTCTCATAGTTGAGGTCTACCTATGATGTCAATTACAGGCCTCTCTCAGGGAGAACTTGCACAATTGGTTGCTGACTAAATACTTTTTTTCCCCACTGTAACTGAACTAGTCCTTTAAAAAAGTGGGTTTTAGAAATTTTCTTTAAAAATTTAAGAATTGCTTCTAAAATTTTAAGCCTTCTAATGTTCTTAAAAAAAAGACATTTACAAATGATGCAAACATTACATAGACATATAGGAAATATAAAGTAATAACTATTTTATGAGCTATCACTATCTGTATTAAAAGCAGAGAAACAGTAATAAAAGCTCATATCATATGTCTAAGGGATGCACTTAAAAGCCGGTAAAGGAATTGGATGTGAATGGAAGGCTGCGAGGGTTGTTGGGTTTTGTTATGTTTTCATTTCTTATGTTTTGGTTTGTTTTATGTTGGGCGTGATTAACGTAATTTCTAGAGAAAGAAGGGAGGGGAGAGCTAAAGATATAAATCTAGCTCATAAAGGATGTTGAAACTGTATGGTAAAATGCCATTTATCAATACCTTTATTTGTACTAATTGACATCACACTGAATGTAATCAAAGTTCTTTATTTGATCACAGAGAGATTATATGTTCCAATTGTTCATTTCTGCTTCTGGGGAGAAAATAATAAAATAAAATAGATGTTTAAAAAAAAAGCAGAGGAACTGAAATTTCAAAAACTGCAAAATTTGCCAGGTTCTCTGCAAATTTTGGATTTTTTTTTGATAAATAAAGGAATACATATTGACTCAAATTTATCACTAACATGAAGTACAATTTGTCACAATAAAACAATCACCGAATGACTTGGATATGTAAAAGCATTCCAGAGTTATTACCACATAAAGTGACACATGTCAGATTTGCAAAAATTGTCCTGGGACTTGAGGTGAAAAGTGGATTGGTACAGAAGGGGTTAATGAATAGTTTGCTCAGAAGGCCAGGATCTTGCCAAGCTTTCTTTTATCCCTAAGTAAAACACATATATATCCCCATATATTTAGTCTTCAGAAGGACTGGTTCAAAAATGTCCTTAAAAATAAATCCAGAATATGAGGCAGCACGTCAGAGTAAGGGGTTGTTCACATATCAGTTATTTGATCAGTTATTTCCATCAGTTATTGTCAGCCAAAACCAGGTGTGGGTCAAAAACACAGAACAGGTGCAGATCTTTTCATTATACCTGATCTCTGTTTAGTGTCCACTCCTGGTTTTGGCTCACAATAAGGCCTCTTTCACACGTCATGGATTCAGTCCGGATGCGTTCCGGAAAATCCGCACGCATCTGCACCAATCCACACGCAATCGCAGTCAGTTTTGACTGCGATTGCGTACGTTCGTTCAGTTTTTTCGTGCGGATGCGAAGCGTTTTACTGCGTTTTTCACGCGCGTGATAAAAAACTGAATGTTTACAAACAACATCTCTTAGCAACCATCAGTGAATCACGCATTGACCCCTGGCCCCATTGAATCCCTTCAATGGGGCCAGGGCTGCGTGAAAAACGCAGAATATAGAACATGCTGCAACGGCGAACTGATGCGTGAAAAACATCGCTCATGTCAAAAGCCCCACTGAAATGAATGGGTCAGGATTCAGTGCGGGTGCAATGCGTTTGCATCACGCATTGCACCGTGCGGAAATCTCGCCCGTGTGAAAGGGGCCAAACTGATGGAAATAACTGATCAAATAACTGATATGTGAACAACCCCTTAGTAAAAATAAGGTGACCTGTTTATTCTACTGTAATAGGGAATATTAATTATTGATATTTTGGGATGTACCAATAATTAATATTCATAAATAGGCGTAAACTCGCTTTCGCTAGTTCCGCCTATTTATACCTACGTAATTTCCTACTGCCTTACACACGACCTAAAATGGACTTAAAGTACAGGTAACAACAATACTATAAAAACACTGCACACTGTATTATAAATAATAACAATATTTATTATTTATTAACAATACAGTACAACAAAACCTAACTACACTGCACAATCCCGTTTAACTCCAACCGCGTTACTACCAAAACAATACATACACACACAAATTACAGATTGCAGCCCACCCTCACCTACACTAAACTGTCCCTGGGATATAAAGGGTTAAATTGCAGTAGGGATAAATGGAGGGTTAATGTAGATATAGGGAATGAATGGGATCAGGGGTTAATGGCAGGGATGGGATAGTGGATGGATATCAGGGGTTAGGAATATTGGTGGTACAGGGGTATGGGCAAGATAATGGCAGGGGGTTTATAGGGCAGGGCACCAGGGGTTAATTAGCTTTGGTAGGGTATTGCAGGGCAAGGCACTAGAGGTTAATAGTAGGGAAATCAAGGGGTCATTGGTGGTTCAGGGGAAAGGGTTACTCAGCCTTCCAGGGGGTTAATGCTCGTCCCAGGAGATGATCCTCGCTTGAGTGGCTAGTCTTCTAGGGGTTAATTCCCGCTTGTATGCTCATTTTCCAGGGGATGATTCTTCCTTTGGGATGGCACGGCTCAATCTGCCGAGCGCAGCGCGATCAGGTTATTTAAACCCGGTCGCGCTCGCTCCCGCGCTGCCGGCGAGCGCGCCGGCAGCCATGTGCACGAGTGCTGGTGCGGTGATATGACGTCACCGCGCCGGCCCGCGCTGTTTCCCGGGCGGAGGATCTCTTTGATCCTCCGCCTGGGGAGCGCTATGCATCTCCGGCGCTTGTAATTACAGCGCCGGAGGTGCGCGGCTTACAGAGGCAGGGAAACCTATTGTTTCCCTGTCCTGTTAATTGCCCCCAGCAGCGCTGAGGGTAATTAACAGGAGGGACAGAAGATCATATCGATCTTCTGTCCCTTTGAAGTACCTGGGACTGGACTAATTAGTCCAGTCCCATGTCTCCAGCTATCCCCAGCAGATGTGCCATTGTCCATCTGCTGGGGGCTATGGAGGGGGGGGGGCACCCTGCTTCACAATACATGTATCTAGATACATGTACATGAGTGGGAATCATGCACATGTATCTATATACATCTGGGGGCACAAGGGGCCTCATCTACAAGTGGGGGCATATCTCTTAATAATATAAAAATGAATTTCTGTCTGTCTGTCTGTTCTCTATGCGCGACCAAACTACTGGACCGATTTTCACCAAATTCGGCACACAGGTACATTAGGTGTCCGAGAAGGTTTTAGACCAGGTCTCATCTCTCTAGGACGTACCGTTCCCGAGATATTCCCAAAATATGATCTCCATTAGCCAACATTACAACTGGGAGCTTTGGTTTTAAACTCCAACTGCCATTCTCTGCAAAGACACACAGGGAGGGCAGGTTTCCATAACAACCAGGTAATTATCAGCAGCTGAGGATCTCATCCATTTCTATTTACTGACACTGTTAAAGGTATTCCGGTTACCATAAATATAACTTATGTTTTTTTCTATTACTACAGTTCAGTAGTAATAAAAGATGTTTTCCTCCACTGCTGCCTATTGCGTGGGCTCATAAATAAGCATGGTATTGACCTTTAATTCAGGCCACCCTAAAAGAAGTACTTAAAACCAGCGCCCCAGGTCTCACTAAGCCACACCCCCAACTCTGTCAGGCCACATCCCCTTTCACTCCACAGCCAACAGAGATTGAAAAAATAAAGGTAAAAATCAACTTCTGTTTGCTGCAGGGGTGGGAGGGTGAATTTCTCTCTGCAACGACACACAAAAATTTTAGATGAAATAGACTAATTATAGACTACAACCGTTCGAAGCCTTTTGCTAAGCCACGCCC
>ONZH01012869.1:0-80663 GCA_900303285.1 Rhinella marina
TCTGCAGCTACAGCTCAACAGTCTTCTCAGATGCTGAATACTCCAGATAACACCCCAAATCCGTTGTGCGTGGAAAGAACTCCATGTGGGAGATGCTTCTACGCCTCAAGAACAAATTGAAGGAGTCTTAAAAGTTGTGAAAGATCATCAACCAGCCTTCAGTAAACATCCTACAGATTTATGGAGAGGTCAGTGTTATCAAGCACACCATCCTACAGGTTCACACCTTCCAATCAAAGAAAGGTACGACCTATACCACCAACTATGCTACCAATCTGTGAAGAGATGATCCAAGAGATGAAGGATTCAAAAATCATCCAAGACAGCCATAGTCCATGGGCTGCCCCTTTAGTTCTTGTCCGGAAAAAAGATGGTAACATACGATTCTGTGTGGACTACAGAAAGATTAATCAAATTACTCATAAGGATGCCTATCCTTTACCAAGAATCGAGGAGTCCTTGACAGCATTAGGATCCTCAGCTTACTTTTCAACCCTGGATTTAACCAGCGGGTATTGGCAAGTGCCCATGGCTCCTGAAGATCGTGAAAAAACAGCATTTACTACCCCTATGGGCCTTTTTGAATTTAACTACATGCCCTTTGGACTCTGCAATGCGCCTGGAACTTTCCAGAGACTAATGGAACGCTGTTTAGGCCATAGGAACTTTGAAACTGTTTTACTATACCTGGATGATGTCATCATCTACTCTAAATCCTATGAAGACCACTTAAAACATCTTGCAGAAGTTTTTCAAGTTCTCATCAAGTATGGACTCAAAGTTAAACCTTCTAAGTGCTACCTACTGAAACCAGAAGTCAAGTACCTGGGACATGTTGTCAGTTCTGAAGGTGTCAAACCAGATCCAGAGAAGATTGCTGCAGTCCAGAATTGGCCTACTCCTACCACAGTAAAAGAGGTGAGCAGTTTTCTTAGTTTTGCAGGATACTACAGACGATTCATCCCTCACTTCGCCCAGATTGCAGAACCAATACAGGAACTCGTGAGAGGACATCCCAAGAAGTATCAGAAGACCCAGATAAAAATTGAATGGAATGAAGATCGAGAAATTGCCTTCCAACTCCTAAAGAAGAAGTTGACCGAACCACCTATCTTAGGCTATCCAGATTACCAACAGCCATTCCATCTCTACACAGACGCCAGTAAGAAAGGTCTGGGAGCTGTCCTGTCTCAACTGCAAGAAGGTAAAGAGAGAGTAATTGCTTATGCTAGCAGATCTCTTAGAGGTGCCGAAAAGAATGACCAAAACTATAGCTCCTTCAAGCTGGAATTTCTCGCACTTGTGTGGGCTGTCACTGAAAAATTTAAAGACTACCTTGCAGCAACACCATTTGTAGCCTATACTGATAATAATCCATTTGCGCATCTCAACACAGCCAAATTAGGAGCCATAGAACAAAGATGGGCCTCCCGTCTTGCCAACTACAACTTCGTAGTCAAGTACAGAACAGGCAAGTCAAATGAAAATGCAGATGCCTTATCTCGCCTTCATAAGAGAGAAGATCCTACAGAGCAGGAAGACATATGGGAAGAAGTAGAGATGCCAGCTTTCTACAAGCAATTTGCCCAACAAGATGTAATCACCATCAAAAGTAAAGAAGTTCTTCATTTCCAACAGCAAAGAAATCCAGAACCACAAGTTGAGAAAGAAAGATGGATTAAATTGCAAACTGAAAGTCGAGTATTAGGTGAGCTACAAGATTTCTTCACTAGTGGAAGAACACCAGAAAGAATCCGCAGAAAGAATGCAGATCCAGAGCTAACTATACTGTGGAGACACAGAAAACAACTCTTCATGCAAAAGGGACTAATGTTAAGAAGAACTCTAGATCCCATCACCAATGATCGGCTGTATCAAATTCTAGTACCTCGCCGAGATGCCAGAATTGTCCTCGAAATGTACCATGATAGGTCAGGACACTTTGGTGTACAGAAAACAGAAGCTACCATCCGCCGAAGATTTTATTGGATTGGAATGAGAGAAGATATTGAAAAATGGTGTCGAGAATGTCCTACTTGTGCCAAGAAATGAAAAACATGACCAAAGAGCACCATTACATCCAATTGTAAGCCGAACACCTCTAGAAATCGTAGCTATTGATCACGTCAAGCTAGAACCAAGTCGTTCAGGTTATACCTACGCCATGACCATGATTGATCACTACACCAAATTTGTAGTAGCTGTTCCTGTTAAAGACTTAACAGCAAAAACCACAGCAAATGTATTCTGGAAGAATTTCCTGTTGCCATATGGATGCCCTGAAAAAATTCTTACAGATCAAGGATCTGCCTTTGAATCCCAACTCTTCCATGAACTGTGTTCACTTCACAATTGTCAGAAGCTAAGAACAACAGCTTATCATCCTCAAGGAAATGGACTTTGTGAAAAAATTAACCAAAATCTAATAGAGATGTTGAGAAATGTACCACCTGAAGAAAGAACCAATTGGCCAAATCTACTACCTCAATTGATGTACCTGTATAACAACACTATCCATTGTTCTACTGGATACACTCCGTATTATCTTATGTTTGGTCGTCAAGGAAGACTACCTGCAGACATCACACTGGACGTCCAAGTTCCAGATTCCATCAACCCTTTGCCAAGAACAGATTGGGTAAGTGAACATAAAAAACGTTTTAGCTGATGCCCAAGAGATTGTCCAAATCCGCATGGCAAATGCACGCCAAAAACAACAAAAAGACTATGATCAATCTGCCAGAGCAGAACCCTTTCAAATAGGTGACCATGTCTGGTTAAAAAATAACCATCGTACCAGCAAGCTAGATAGCAAATGGGAAAGAGAACCCTACAAAATCACAGCTATTCCTAATGTTGAGACTGATATCTACCAGATCACCAAAGAAAACAGAGCACCCCAAGTAGTGCATCGCAACCGTCTCAAGTTGTGCTTAAAAGAAGCCATCCAGGAAGAAGTTCCCACTACAGAGGAAATGTCAGAGGAACCAGCTGTGGAAAAGGAGTCCACACCATCTATTGGAGAACAGTTAATGAATTCTGACCCTATACATTGGTTTCTTACACCCTGGCTTAATTTTCTTGTGCCTGCAAAAACAAATACCGTGGCAGTTCAACCTGAAGTAATGCCCAGCGAAGGATCTTCAGAAGAACCAAGTCAACCAGCAGTTCCAGAGATCATTGTCTCGGAACCAAGTCCAACTGCCGATTTCCTGTCGCAAGTTCCGGACTCTCAACAGTCTTTGCGAAGATCCCAAAGGACCAATAAAGGTACTCCTCCTGCCCGTTATCGGGAGATCTTCAACATGAACCTTTAAGCTACAGAGCCAGAGTAATAGACTTTGCGTTATTCTAAGGACTCTCATCATAGACTCTTGTTTTTTGGATTTATTTTTCTTTTTTGCAACGTTCAAGTTTTGTGCCCGGAGATGGACTCTAACGCACCAGAGCCTCCGTGATGTTCTGCAACATTTAATCTTTGTGCCCAGGGAACGGACTCATGCCCTGTGAGCCTCCTGAGAAGTGTTCCTGTTTTTTGTTTTTGCCCCTTTTTCCCATTTTTCATGGACTATCCTGGATTATTGTTCGCTGTACCAGGTCAGCGCCCCTGATCCCCTTTGCACCAGAGAGACTACGGCCCTTGCCACTAATATGCCTGACATATATATATATATGTATTTATTATTGCATGCATGCTCTCTGTTTTTGTATTTCAGGCGACCCGACTGCGTGGCAAAATTTAGGCGCCGAGGGCGGCTTCCCTCAAACAAGGGGGGAATGCAGCGTCCCACTAACAGTGGTTCACTTTAAACTGTAATGTCATTTTACATATTGCATATTGTGTATTTGGTAAGGCTATCCATCTAGGCTGATGTAGTTATACTCCTCACCTCTAGATGGAGCTAGTCCATTCTGCTACCACCCCTCTGTACAGAGGAGGGTGAAGTTGGTAGTTGGTGAAGGAAGTGGATGAGTGGATCCCAGTGGATCCCAGGGCTGAGGACAAGGAAAGGAAGCAAGCCTCAGTATCTCTGCAGCAGATAAATGCCACTGGAAAACCCAGAAGCCAGTGAAGTCAGTATTCAGACTGCAGCCAGAACAAAGTGCTACCAAGTGGTACACCAGGTGGAGGTAATCCATATTTCAGTTGTTTTGGACTCCATCATTTACAAGTTCCCAGGAGAAGCTCCACAGCCCCTGCGGAAGTTACTGGATGATAAAGTGCACTATTATCCATGAATCTGAATCACACCTTACCTATCAGGAGTGTGAACTTAATGCTCAAATTGTACCCAAGCTTGGCGGTTATTCTAGAGACTATTTATATACGTATTGCAAGTTAGAGATCCAGCCTACTTGGAAAGCCTGCCATTTCAATCCTTTTGTGAACTATCTCTGTGTGCATTATCTGTACCAACAAGGAGGACTCAGTAATCCAGTAAACAGTACCTTGTTCATCCCAAACTGCCTCCTCATCATTACAAAGGGTGTGTCTACCTTTAAAAAGACACTGGCGTCACGAAACACCAGGGCCCAGCCGTCCGACATGGTCAAACTCAACATCCAGGGCACCTCACCTGACCATCCTGGAGCCCTGCGTATGGAGCGTGCCCCAAGGGAAGTCGTGTCCACCCTCCTCACAACTGCACACTGCCCAGGGAAGATTCAACCAACCGTGAGTAGAACCACCGGCTACACCGTGTACACTGTGACAACTTATCTATCATCACACTCACATATCCCTGTGGCTGGTGGCTGCATTAGCTCCGAAACGCGTTTGGTAAACAAGGAAGAGATAGCAGCATTTGGAGTATATCTAAAGAAGAAACATTAAGCATTTTCCCTTTTCCAAAGACTGAGACTGGATAAATAGGACGTTTATATTCCAGGACCTGGGGAAAAAGTTCGATCTTCCAGGACCTACAGAGTACACGTCACGTGATTGGACACGTGACCGGAGGAGTGATCACATGCTGTAGTCACGTGGGACGCCACGGAGAGACTCTGCATCGGCAAACGTGAATCAACTCCTCCTGAAGTACGCGGCGCCCGAACTCTGCATATATCCCGGGAACTGGTAAAGTAACATCTATGTCACAGTGTTATTAACTACCTTTTCAAATATAAAGGTTATCAATTTAAAACCAGCACGCTGCGCTTGAACTCTGCATATATATCTCGGGAACCAGTGAATTAACACTAACGTTACAATCTTACCCATATTATGCTGAGAGTACCAATTTAAAACCAGCACGCTGCGCTTGAACTCTGCATGTATATTTCGGGAATTGGTCAAATAACATCCATGTTACAGCTGTATCTAACACTGTGAGCATTTAGTTAAGGCCAGCACCCTGCGCTCGAACTTTGCTTATTTTATGCTACATTTGCAGTATGTTATATCAAAGGTAGTGTGAACAAATACTTACCTGTTTTTACAGAGATACTTTAGAGGAACAAAAATTGGGATATATTCCCAATACAGGTGTAATTGTACACACGTACTGATTAAGTGCATTGTCCACAACTGTATGGTTTTATGTGTAATTTGTATTCTTTTTTGATTTTATATAAATAGATATTAAATTATTTTTATAATTATCTCTTGTATCTAGTTCTAAGATATTTTGAGTGCCCTTCCAACTCTGGACTTACAATAGATCAAATTTATGCCAAAACTCAGCTAAATTATCCAATTTGTGATTAGGTAGTAAATATGGTAAGTACTTGGCTGGAATAAGAGGGGAGGGGGCTAGTTCTGAAGATTTGCAGTGCTTCTGCCATACATTAAGTATTCCCCTGGTAAGAGGATTGGAGATATTGTTCAGATTTTGCGAATGTGTGGTAATCCACATTTGCTGGTGTTGAACTTACCCTTTAGAACTGACGCCTAGATTGCCACCAACTCAGAAATTCAAGTGAAAAAGGAGGAGACGACAAGTGAGAAGAACAAAGGTTATATACACATACAGTGGTTAAGATTGCAACATTTTTAGTAATGTAGAAACCTGATTCATGCATGACTACTGTAATTATATGCTTTTCTTCCTATATGTACAGGAAGAATCAGAATCCAAGGAGACTGACATCAGCAAGGCATATTGTAGGCGGTATCCATATTTAGCTCACAAATCTGGGGCAATTGTTTGCTGTGGTATAATACTGTGGTATGACAATGCTGTTGTTTGAACTACTGCTTTGGAACATTGGGACTTTGGATGGAGACCTGGTAGGCTACCACTAGTGATGCCTCTACAGTCCTAATAGAAGCTTTATCTTTGTAGAAAACTTCAAAACACCTTTGCCCTTGTACCCTTATACCCTCATTAAAGAGGAACTACACTTTTTTTCAATTTTTGATTTGTCATAGGGACATATCAGAAGTGATGAACTCAATAGAAAGTCTACGAACGTAGACATATGAACACTCGTTAACGATAATCGGACAATTTAAAGCTACTGCCTTTTACCCGATGATCAAGTGAGTTGGCGTGGTCACCTAAATTATCATTTGTGGGCAGCAGATCTTGCTGTCTGAACACCCTCTGCAGACTACAAACAATGACTCTGTATGGGGACGAGAGATGGTATTAGCGATTTCTCCTTCACATACTGTGGATGAGATTGCTGCATGTAATAGCAGCTGTCACTTCCACTGATGAGCAGACGATTGTCAGGAAGGAAATCTTCCTTCCTGACAATCGTCTGCTCCATCAAACTGCATAAAGGGGCCTTTACAGCATGAGCGCTCTGCTGTGTTAACCCTTTGACTGTTTGGAGGGACACTGTTTTTATTGGTACATTTGTATGGGGTGGCACTGAGTTATGTATCCTGGGTGTGTAGACTGTGTGGACACTCGGGGGCTGAAAAATACTAGATACACCTTTTTGTGCCAAAACTTAATACAGAATTCAGTAGCACAGTCAATAGTAAATATGGGCCAATTTTTTGTGTTTACTTTTATTACTCATTTCTAGTTATCATTGCCTAACCCTTATGGACCATTTATTTGAATAGGAACCATGTAATGCTGCATTGTATGAAATGTAGAGATAATCACAACTTCCATTGTCCATAACTATTCATTTGTAAGAGTTTCAGAAGACGGATCTGGAGCAATCATTGTGGAAAGGTATCGTCTTGTTCAGACAACCCTATAGTCTCTCTGGAAATCATAAATCACTGTGCTTACTGGTTCAAAGAAAGGTCAAAGTACCAATTCCTGTATATTTGTAGTACACCAAGCTGCTGGTAATCAGCCTGTGGCCATGAACATAATTTTAGATAGAGCTGCCCAACTTCTTTTACCTGATTCAAGTTTCGCTGATTTGGTCAGCCATTAGGGTGCACTGATTCATCTATTCACAAAGTTTAGGATTCACTTTCAGCCAATTTAAGAAGAAAATAACCTTAATTGATGCTCATATTGTATTCTTTGGACAAACTAAAACTGAAGTGAAATCAAATCAATATTTCAATGCACACGGTCCCTTTCTAGGCAAGCTCTAGATTTTTCCTTTTAATTATGATTGTCTCATGGAAGTCGTGATGACCTGTGCTGATACATTTTACTGATTGTTCACATATCTGTATGTTGTGCTTATAGCAGAAGAAACATGTTATCAGCAATAATCCAAGCTGTGTCCTTGACGACATCTACAACATCAATTAAAACAAAGCAACAAAAAGCATACTTCAGAAGAAAAATACTGAAATGTGTGAATGGGAACCGTTTGGTACCAGCAACTGCTCTGTATCTGTTACTCATGTGATACTTCTAAGACTGACTTTATGCCTTAAAGGCATGCCAACAATAAGAAGAAAGGTCTGTTTGTTTCCAGAAGTAACGCGACTTTTGTCTGATAGCACAACCCAGCCCCTTTTTTTAGATACCATACTGGGTACCACTCACAGATAAAAGTGGCACTATTTCTGAAAAAAACAGACCCTTTTTAGTTACACTGACAGTAAGCCAATGGCTTAGGCCCCTTTACACTGACAGATATAGCAGATGATTGTCAGGAAGGAATTGTTCATTCCTGACAATCACTTGCTCGTCAGTGAAGGAGACCGCCGTATTTACATGCAGCAATCCACAGTAAGGGGAGGAGCGATCGCTAATGCCATCACTCATCCCCATACATAATCGTTTACTAGCAGCAGAAGCTGTTTAGACGGCATGATCTGCTGCTAGCAAACACCGATTTAGGTGTCTGCACTAACGATCCTATTAGGGCTTGTTCACACATCAGTTATTTGATCAGTTATTTCCATCAGTTATTGTGAGCCAAAACCAGGAGTCGAGGCTACACAGAGATCAGGTGTAATGGAAAGATCTGCACCTGTTCTGTGTTTTTGACCTGCACCTGGCTTTGGCTCACAATAACTGATGGAAATAATTGATCAAATAACTGAAGTGTGAACAAGGACTTACCCGATGAATGTGCATTATACTCGTTCATTGGGTGATTGGGGGCAACTTTACATCACCAGATAATCTCTAATGAATGTTCCTACGAACGCTTATTAGCAATTATCTGGCCAATGCTTGGCCTTTAGAAGGTAATGCCTCTCTCATACCTCCAAAACTGTGCAGGTTTTTACTACAGCATGTGGTTGGGGTTTTTGCCGTGTGTGGCATGCGGACCCTCTGTTCTTACCCTTACATTTACCCTTTAATAAAAAAGCTGAACATTTTAAAATGTTACTGAACTATTAGACTATATAAAAAGGAACTTGAATTACTCATGAGACCTAGCAATGGAAAATCATTCATGAACCAGATGGAACTATACAGCAACTAAATTTAGCTTTATTGACAATCCTGTTATTCACATTACAAGTGCAGTTTTTTCCACTTCACATTCTCCCAGCTATATAAATGTCATGGCAACTGTAGTTACTCCACATAATCATGTGAATCACATACGCTATATGGAGAAAAGTATTTGGACACACATCGAATTCAGGTGTTTCATCCAGTCCCATTGCCACAGGTGTATAAAATCCAACCCCTCTTCATGTACTCTGCCCTTACAAATATTTGTGAAAGAATGGGTCATTCTGAAGCTCTCACTGAATTACAAAGTGGTCCCGTAATAGGATGCCACCAGGGTAACAAATCAGTTCATAAAATTTCTTCCCTCAGTGTTCCATCATCTGTGAGTAGTATTGTTGAAAAGTGACAGACTACATAAAGTTACAGAACGGGGTCACAGAGTGCTGAGGCGCAAGGTACATAAAACTCACCAACACTCTGCTAACTCAATAACTGCAAAGTTCCAAACTACACTCACCGGCCACTTTATTAGGTACACCTGTCCAACTGCTCGTTAACACTTAATTTCTAATCAGCCAATCACATGGCGGCAACTCAGTGCATTTAGGCATGTAGACATGGTCAAGACAATCTCCTGCAGTTCAAACCGAGCATCAGTATGGGGAAGAAAGGTGATTTGAGTGCCTTTGAACGTGGCATGGTTGTTGGTGCCAGAAGGGCTGGTCTGAGTATTTCAGAAACTGCTGATCTACTGGGATTTTCACGCACAACCATCTCTAGGGTTTACAGAGAATGGTCCGAAAAAGAAAAAACATCCAGTGAGCGGCAGTTCTGTGGGCGGAAATGCCTTGTTGATGCCAGAGGTCAGAGGAGAATGGGCAGACTGGTTCGAGCTGATAGAAAGGCAACAGTGACTCAAATTGCCACCCGTTACAACCAAGGTAGGCAGAAGAGCATCTCTGAACGCACAGTACGTCGAACTTTGAGGCAGATGGGCTACAGCAGCAGAAGACCACACCGGGTGCCACTCCTTTCAGCTAAGAACAGGAAACTGAGGCTACAATTTGCACAAGCTCATCGAAATTGGACAGTAGAAGATTGGAAAAACGTTGCCTGGTCTGATGAGTCTCGATTTCTGCTGCGACATTCGGATGGTAGGGTCAGAATTTGGCGTCAACAACATGAAAGCATGGATCCATCCTGCCTTGTATCAACGGTTCAAGCTGGTGGTGGTGGTGTCATGGTGTGGGGAATATTTTCTTGGCACTCTTTGGGCCCCTTGGTACCAATTGAGCATCGTTGCAACGCCACAGCCTACCTGAGTATTGTTGCTGACCATGTCCATCCCTTTATGACCACAATGTACCCAACATCTGATGGCTACTTTCAGCAGGATAATGCGCCATGTCATAAAGCTGGAATCATCTCAGACTGGTTTCTTGAACATGACAATTAGTTCACTGTACTCAAATGGCCTCCACAGTCACCAGATCTCAATCCAATAGAGCATCTTTGGGATGTGGTGGAAAGGGAGATTCGCATCATGGATGTGCAGCCGACAAATCTGCGGCAACTGTGTGATGCCATCATGTCAATATGGACCAAAATCTCTGAGGAATGCTTCCAGCACCTTGTTGAATCTATGCCACGAAGAATTGAGGCAGTTCTGAAGGCAAAAGTGGGTCCAACCCGTTACTAGCATGGTGTACCTAATAAAGTGGCCGGTGAGTGTATGCTTCATGGCCAAACAGCTGTATTAGGGTTGCAACGGTATGAAATTTTCACGGTATGATAACCGTCTCAGTAAATACAGCGGTATTATGGTTATCATGGTATCACAGTTTGTTACATATATTATTAAAAGATACACTAATCCTCGGACCTCAGATCAGCCCACAGTGCCCCTTCAGACCTCAGATCATCCCACTGTGCCCCCTTCAGACCTCAGATCAGCCCAAGTGCCCCCTTCAGACCTCAGATCAGCCCACAGTGCCCCCTTCAGACCTCAGATCGGCCCACAGTGCCCCTTCAGACCTCAGATCGGCCCACTGTGCCCCCTTCAGACCTCAGATCAGCCCCAGTGCCCCCTTCAGACCTCAGATCAGCCTACAGTGCCCCCTTCAGACCTCAGATCGGCCCACAGTGCCCCTTCAGACCTCAGATCGGCCCAATGTGCCCCCTTCAGCCCTCAGATCAGCCCACTGTGCCCCCTTCAGACCTCAGATCGGCCCACTGTGCCCCCTTCAGACCTCAGATCGGCCCACAGTGCCCCCTTCAGACCTCAGATCGGCCCACTGTGCCCCCTTCAGACCTCAGATCGGCCCACAGTGCCCCCTTCAGACCTCAGATCAGCCCCAGTGCCCCCTTCAGACCTCAAATCGGCCCACTGTGCCATCAGCCCACTGTGCCCCCATCAGCCCACTGTGCCCCCATCAGCCCACTGTGCCCCCTTCAGCGGCGCACTGTGGCCCCTTCAGCCCACTGTGCCCCCATCAGCCCACTGTGCCCCCATCAGCCCACTGTGGCCCCTTCAGCCCACTGTGGCCCTTCAGCCCACTGTGGCCCCATCAGCCCACTGTGCCCCCATCAGCCCACTGTGGCCCCTTCAGCCCACTGTGGCCCCTTCAGCCCACTGTGGCCACCATCTGAATAAAATAAAAAAATCACTTACGTGTCCTGCGCTGCGGCTCCTCTCCGGTGTCCGGCGCTCCTTAGTCTCCCGTAGCTGCACTGTCACCTGACAGCGTGCAGCGTCAGGTCAGAGTGCGCGCACTACGTCCTGACGCTGTACGCGGTCAGGACAGTACAGCGCGACCCGGAAAAGAGGAGGAGCGCCAGACGGGTAAGTGATTTTTTTATTTTATCTTCTCCATGTCCTCTGATACTAGGCTGCGCAGTAGCGCAGCCTAGTATCAGTAATGCGGTCGGGTCCAGGCGCAAATGGCGACAAGACTAAAAAGTCTTGTCACCATTTACCTTTTACCGGTAATAAGCAAATGCCCACGGTTTGATAACCGTGCATTTCATTACCGTGGTATATCGTGGAACCGGTTACCGCTGCAACCCTAAGCTGTATATAAGTCTTATGTCACCAAGCACAATGCCAAGCATCACATGGTGTCATGTAAAACACGTCACCACTGGACACTGACACAGTGAGAACGTGTTATCTGGAGTGATGAATCATATTTCTTTAGCAGTGTGATAGATGAGTCTGGGTTTGGTGAATGCCAGGAGAACATTACCTGCAGGTATCATTGTGCCAACTGTATACTTTGGTGGAGAAGTCGTAATACTATGGAGTTTTTTTTTCAGGGGTTGGCCTAGGTCCCTTCGTTCCAGAGGAGGGAAACCTTAATGCTTCAGCATACCAAGACATTCTGGGCAATTATGTGCTTACAATTTTGTAGGAACAGTTTGAGGAAGGCACTTTTGTGTTCCAGCATGGCTGTGTCCCAATGCACAAAGCAAGGTCCATAAAGGCATGGTTGGATGAATGTGGTATGGAAGAACTGGCCCTCACAGAGCCCTGACTTCAACCCCAGCCAACACCTTTGAAAAGAACGAGAATGGAGATCGCAAGCCAGACCCTCTCACAAATGTTCTTCTGGGTAAATTGGCAACAGTTCCCACAGACACACTCAAAAATCTTCTAGAAAGCCATTGCAGAAGAGTCTATGCTGTTTTAAATGCCAAAGCATCCAGTAGGTATAATGTTTAGGTGTATATACTGCAGCATATAAAAATAAGGTAAGACATAAATTGACATGTTGTGGAAATTTTCCATAGCATGTGGATGAGGTTTGCTAAAATCTACTTTGCCACTACTGTAAAAACTGTGCATTTTCTGCTCACAATTCAACTGCAGACAGTCCACAACATACACTCCACACATTGACATATCCTAAAAGTGCCCATACACATTAGATGAATGTCAGCCAAATTCACTAACCATCTAATGTGTAAATGGTCCTCAGTTTACAAAGGGGATGAATATGCTGCTTGACAGCTTTTTAGCTTAGGTCCATTACGGCAACACTGGGATCTATTACTACAGTTTGGCTACAGGCAGTGGCGTACATAGAGAAGTAAGGATCAAACCAGGCCCCCACACAGGACAGAAGGGTTTCTGCCTAAACCCTTTTGAATCATCCTTGGGTCATTTCTCCACTGCCTCATTTGCTAAAAGTTGTTCCTTTAGAGGGTAGACTTGTGACCAGGTTTTCACCTCCAGTAGAAGAGGAGATGATCCCAACTAAGACTGGACCCCCTCTTGCCCTGGGCCCCATAGCAGTCGCATGGTCTGCCACTATGGTAGTTACACCCTTAACTACAGGACGCTGAGGTAGTCTGAAACACTCCTCCTGTCTTATCATTGGTTAAGGCCAGTGGTGTAACTACAACTGACCGGGCCCCACAGCAAATTTTAGAACGGGGCTCCCCCTCAGCAACTTATTCGCAACCCCCAACTCACGCATCCCCCACTCCTGTGGCTGGTCAAAACTGTTCTCTCAGACGAGGCCTGGCAGCCGCTCCGTCCGTTTCCTACACGTATATACTGTATATAATGTCATTGTATAATACTGTTGAGGGGGCCCTGACAATAAAATCTTTTAGTATTCCTCCTAAGGGGGGCCCCTTGTGAGTCTGGGCCCCAAAGCAGCCGCTTCCCCTGCTTCCCCTATAGCTACGCCCCTGGTTAAGGCAGCTCTGCCTCCTCAAATTGGCTACTGTGTATAAACACAAGCCCATAAGAGGCTCCCCAAGATATCAGTGCATGGAGAGCTGGTTTCCTTTACAGAATAGACAGAATGATTATAAAGATTACTAAACCTCTAGAAAAAAAAGGGTATTATCAGGTAATTGTCATATCTATACTATGGGGAATAAACCGTAGTAAGGGGAAGTCTGGAGGTCTCTTTAAGCCTCAAAGCCGCAGGTTTCTCAGTTGAGCAGCCAGATCGGTGTGAAGTTCCTATTTTGCATGCACAGTAAATACCACTAACAATGTGTGCTTATGTGATACCGATATTAGTGCGAAAAGTAAAAACTGAAAAATAAACTTATCTCTGCCCCATCTTATTTATTGCTGCTGTGTAATTTACACTTAAAACACATTTACACAACAGTAGTTTCCATGATGGCAAAACGGATCTCAAAGAAGCGTTATCTCAGAAGATACTCAGCTGCTTTACCTTGAACATTTAATCTCCTACATACATTCCTTCTTGCGCACAAGGACAGTTATAAAAAAAACAAGTTGATTGACCTCATTTAATATTTGGTTCTCTTCTTTATGTGAAGATGCAATTTTTTGAGACACAAAAAGATTATTATTAAGAGCCTAGTAGTAAAGGGTATTTCTGGGATTACTATGGTTTATCAGATATGCTCATGTAGTTGCTTACCTTGTGTACATCTTCCCCATGCTTTTTTCAGTTTGGGCTCTCCAGGCCCATTTCCCCAATGTAAACAAATCAACCTGGTTTGCAACCTGTATGTAACACTTCCTGTTGCTCTATCCAGCCAAACCCATGAGGCACTTCTCCTTCTCCTGTCTCTGCCACTGCCCCATCACTGCCTAACAATGCCCAGCTGGTTACATGGAAACTCCCCTATGACTGCCCCTGTCCCACCAGCTGGTTACATGGACACCTCCTTGCCTCATTGCCCCTGTTGCTGCTGCGACATGCCCATGGACATGACATCACAGGAAATTAGAAAGAGCTGCATGGACATGGTCATGTGACCACAGCTCAGAACAGAAGATAAGAACAATAAATGTAAAAGCAATACATTACAGAATTACAACTACATTCATAAATGATTATTTTACAGAGATACAAACCTCTTTAACCCCTTTTACCATTGTGACGCACTGGTACGTCACAATGGTTGAGGGCTTTTATTGAGCGGGCTGCTGCAGTGAGCTGGCTCCATACATGGCGGTGTCAGCTGTATCATACAGCCTGCATCCGGCCACAATGACAGGGAATGGCAATCCCACCGAACCCCATCATTTAACCCCTCAGGTCCCGTGATCAACACCATTTGTGGCACCTGTGAGGCAAGGTAGAGTGATGGGGCTCCCTCTGCCTTCCACTCATAGCCCCCCAGTGAAATCGCAGGGCTCAGATTGTTTACTATGGCAGCCTGGACACTGCTGAAGCTTTCCATGGCTGCCATGGTACACTGACAAGTAAAAGGGTAACAATGTTTTGAACTTTTGACTTTCAGGCTCCATATCTCATCATCCACTACAATTTCGAATGTGAGACTACCATCATTTTATAGACAATCATTTTGGCTATCTCATACATAAATTGGACTTGCAGCTATTTAGCATATCATTAGTTATGCAGATTCTTATCATGTAACTGCATTGTTACTGTTTTGCTCCTGGTGGTGGAACAATCTTTTTCTTCTTGTATACTACAAATTACAACCTGTTCTCACATTCCCTAATAGCTCAGCTTCCCTGTTATTAGGTTGATTCCCAACCGAAAGGTCACTGGTTCAGATCCAGGAGTAGCCATGAAGCAGATTTCCCATGAAAAGAGAAACAGGATCATCAAGCTCATTGATGGTGGTATCTCAGCCAAGAAAATTGCCAAACTGCATCATGTGAGTGCCATAACAGTTAGAAAAATATGAAATTAAGTCCGTCCATCCATTCCAAAGACAAGAGGTGGACATCCAGGCAAAATATTGGAGTCAACAAGTCAGCTCATCACAAGGTCTATCAGTTCCGGTGCGACAAACACGCCAGTGAAGGTGGCTCATATGCTTTGTAATAGTGAGATCATATATGTCCATGCAAGAACCGTGCAATGCGCATTACACAAGTGGTGGCCTGAAAAAGGTGAAGAAGCCTTGACTTCAATATTATCATAAGAAGTGTTGGCTTGAGTTTGCAAAAAAGTATGGACAGTAGAAGATTGGAAACAGACGATTTGAAGCAATGAGACGAAAGTCAGTAGACTGGGCTCTAGAGGGTGCAAATGGGTCTGGAAAAAAAAAAGGGAAAGGGGAAATTGAAGGAACTGTCAAGTCCGGTGGAGGAAGCCTGATGATATGGGGTTGTTTCACAGCCAAAGGCATTGGATAATTGACCAGGATCGATGGTGGTCTCAGTGCTGAGCTATAAGTAGGGTATTCTGCAAGACGAGTTACTTTGTATACTCGAGTACTATGGGTATGAAAAGGACGACACGGTGTTTCAGCAGGACAACGACCTGAGGCATATGTTGAGATTGGATGAAGAAATGGTTCAATGACAATAAAGTAGAGGAGATTGATTGAGTCCCCAGACATCAACCCAATCGAACACTTGTGGGTAGAGTTGAAGAAAAAGCTGTATTTGTACCCAGGTGAGTTGAATGGTATGCACCAACATTGGAAATGTGTAGAAGAGATCTAAGAACAGATTTTGGTTGAAACATGCTTGAATCTTATAGAGAGCATGCCCAGAGGGATTCAGGCAGTGTTGAAAGCCAAGGGTTGATTTACAAAATACAAACAAATTATTAAAAATTAGAATTTTAGGAGCAAAACAGTAACAATTCAGTTACATCACAAGAATCTGCATAACTATTCATATGCTAAATAGTTGCAAGTCCAATTTATGTATGAGATAGCCAAGATTATTGTCTATAATATGATGGTAGTCTCACTGTCGAAGCTGTAGTGGATGGTGAGATATGGATAGATCTCTATTAAGGTGAATAGGACAAGGGATCAAAAGATCCCAGGTTCTAGTCCCCTAAGGGACTAATAGTTAATAAAAAAAGAGTGAAACAAAAAAATATTGAACATTTAAAATCACCCCCTTTCCCAATTTTACTTATAAAAATATATTAACAATAAAAAAAATAAACATATTACAGATCAGGTATTGCTGTGTCTGAAAATGCCTGAACTATTAAAATATTTTTAAAAAATGGAGAGGAAAAAAAAGGAAACGTGGGGAAGAAAAAACATTCCCCAAATAACAATTCTGAAGCATCTATTCTTATGACTCTATGATGTGCCATTCCTCTATCATTCCTGGTAGCTAGTTGATCACTTTCCAACTTCTTCTTAATCTAACTGTCATGACTTTTCCTGACCATGATTTGTATCTGCAGAGTTTGTTGTCTGGACATCATTGAGGCCTCACTTTTCCAGCACCATCCCCACTTATTCTCCTTCTTCTATACAATCTTCCCTCCCCTATAACAGTACCTCCTACTGCTTCCCCAGGTGCCCTCACTGCTGTACGTACCCTGGTAAATAAAAAACTATTCTGCCAGACTCCAAAACTGAGAGACACCAATAAAATATCCAGAACTATAATATGCAGAGGTCACTGATGAAGCCAAGGAAGCTTCCCAGGACTGACAGCTACCAGCACTAAACCTGACATGTACCATGTGAGAAATCAAACTATGCAATGAAGACATCCCATACCAAAATTGGACAATACAGGAAAGCAAATGAAGAAACAAAGAATGATTGAAAAATATAGTTGTGGTCATTTATCAAATGGGTGTAAAGTAGAACTGACTTAGTTGCCCATAGCAACCAGATTTCACTTTCATTTTTGACAGTTCCTTTGGAAAATGAAAGGCTGAATCTGATTTGTTGCTATGGGCAACTAAGCCAGTTCTACTTTACACCAGTTTGATAAATGACCCCAAGTGTTTGAGATTTCATGGTGCCTCAAAAATGAGAGCACACAGAACTTGATGATGGCCACATCACTGTTGAAGCCAGTTTTTGGCTGCAGTGAAGCATGTGACCATGTCCATGCACCACTGGATATAAACAGAAGGACATGCAAGAGCCTACATAAAGGACCGGAGCCGCGGGGGAGGTAAGTATGAATCTTCTATTTATGGAGGCAGGATGCAAGCATGAGAAAAAGTCTCTCTTCAAGGAGAACCCCTTTAATTGTAGCTGGGAGGGGCAGAACTAAGTAACTACTTGCTCTGTGCTGCACAAACCTGACTTATCTCACTGCTGTAGATGAAGAGAATAACTCCCTGAACTTTACTGCTAAACTGCACTATACACCCCTATGACAAGTACAATGGTAATGTCAAGTTTTCACTATTTATTCATAGATATTCTGGAGAAATAAAAGAGCAACCACATGACACATAGCTATGAGAAATAATGCTAGAGAACTGTTATATCATTGGGTATACAAGTATTCACTACAGTAGACGTGTGGGAGAGTAAGCAGAATGCAGTAATCTGAATGCAGTAATAAGACTCCTGGGCACTGAACCTTCCTCCTTCAGTCACTGAAGCAGGAGAAAGCCATGATTCTTGTCCTGTTACCAAAGGCTTGGATGGACTGCTTTAATAGCCTGTAATATACAGGGGCGTAGCTATAGGGGGTGCAGAGGTAGCAGTCGCTACCGGGCCCAGGAGCCTGAGGGGCCCAAAGACCCTTGTGGTGCATTAGAAGACACCAGTATTAGGCTCCATTCACACGTCCTGTTTTTCTTTCCTGATTCGATCCTGATCCTGATCTGGATCCATTCATTTCAATGGGTCCTGAAAAAATCAGGATCGAATCAGGAAAGAAAAACAGGACGTGTGAATGGAGCCTTATAGAAAGTGCAGGCTGGTCAAGTTACACCTCTGGCTGGAGAAGGGGGGGGTTAGGTTAAGAATTTGGCAGGGTGCCATTTAAATTTTTGCCTCAGGCAGCACAAAGGCTATGTGCTTCCCTGCCCCTGGCCACAAAGCACTGAGGGACGAGAGTGGCTCAAACTGAACTCTTGCACCAGGGCCCATGAGCCTTTAGCTATGCCCCTGGTAATATACATACACACTGTATACTTACAATTTAGGCTGAGTCTCATAAATTCATGTGGAATGAATGTGGACTGCAGCATGATTTATTCCATGTCATGTTACAACAGCTATTCTCCCTGAGATGCACTTCCACCACATAGCCCAGTTCATTCATGATCAAAATAACCATAGCAGAAAACTTCCCCCAGTGTCAACTGCATGAAAATGCAATCTTCTTATGTCAGGAGCACAAGGAGTTCATCTGCCCCTTCCCTCTAGCTTGTAACAGTCATGTGGTCTGCCTCCATGGGAGGTAAGCCACTGGAATTGGGTGACTTAATGTTTAGTTATGGCACTGTGGGAAAACAAAGGCAAATAGTAGTTGTATCTATATGTTTATAATTAGAGATAAAGGAGCAGTGCTCGTTACAAGCACTGTAATGCTCAGGTCCCGTGTGAAATGCCTGCAGGCATTGCGGATCCGTCCTCATCTGCATGTAAGTCAATGAGGACGGATCGTTTGGTATGACACTCATACCAAACGGTTCCGTCCCCACTGACTTTAAGACGGGTGTAAAGGTGTAAAGGTGCCGCAGTTTACCAGATGAACGCTTGTTCATCGGGTAATTGAATGTTTCATGTGGACACCTAAATAATTGTTCGCCGACAGCAGATTGTTTAGTCTAAACAGCATCTGCTGCCGGCAAATGATGATTTTGTATAGGGATGAGAGAAAGCATTAGCGATCGCTCCTCCTCATACTGTGGAGGAGATCACTGCAGGCGTTTGTCATGAAGGAACACTTCTTTCCCAACAATCGTCTGCTTATTTGAGCAGTGTGAAGCTTTTAGCTATCCACAAGTGGTTTGGTACTTGCTCAATTGTCCAGGTTCACAGGGCAGGGCACTTCCTCATTCTGACATCTAAAGCCAGATACTTGTTCACACTGATATCAAAACACTCATCTCACATGGGGTGCAGAATAGTGGACCTCTGACACATGAGAAAAGGGAAACATACTGGATCACTGACACATAGGAGGGGGAAAAGAATATGAGCGGGCTGAGGGGGAAATGTCAGGGAGGGAAAATGGTATGATGTGTGAGCGGAGGGTTCCATTTGCTTCTGATGACCTGCACCGCTCATAGGTTCGGTATCGTGTATAACAATACGTTTCTTGGTATCTAAATCGAACTGAAAATGCTGGTATTCTGGTTTTGTGAGGTTAACCATTGCCATATAAGTATGTACAGTGTGAAACTACAGGTCCCAGCATGGCCTGAACAGGTGTAAAGGCATGCTGGAGGTTGTAGTTTCACAACAGAGAATGCTACCATCTATCATCAGGCTGTAGACCATACTAGTGACTACAGCACTGATCAGATATACAATTGGGTCAAAAAAATCCTGGAAATCCAGATACTTGGTGTACTCCAAGTAATAGTGGTGCACACAGAAAAGGGTCCTGGTTCTGGATCCAAATGGAAATAAGCTGTAGAAGGGCCACAGCACTCATCCAATTCAAGTAGATTTGGTTTCCAGTACCATCTCTATGCTGATGACACACAACTATACACTTCATCCCCCGACATCATCCCTGCTGTACTACAGAACACCAGTGACTGTCTGTCCGCTGTCTCCAACATTATGTCCTCTCTCTATCTGAAACTGAATCTTTTGAAAACTGAACTTCTTGTGTTCTCTCCATCTACTAACCTACCAAAACCTGATATCTTCCTCTCAGTGTGCGATCATCATCACTCCTAGGCAGCACACCCGCTGTCTCGGTGTGACGTTTGACACTGATCTTTCCTCACCAGACTCTCCCCTCTCCAATCTATTCTCAATCCAGCTGCCAAAGTCACCTATCTGTCCAAACGCTACTCCGATGCATCCACCCTGTGCCAGTCATTGCACTGGTTGCCCATACAGTATAGAATCCAATTTAAACTGCTCGTCCTCACCCACAAAGCTCTCCACAGTGCTGCACCCCCCTACATCTCTTCCCTCATCTCCGTCTACCACCCTACCTGTGCTCTCTGTTCAGCCAACGACTTACGACTGACTTCTACCATAATCCAAACCTCTCACTCCTGGCTACAAGACTTCTCCAGAGCTGCACCAGTTCTCTGGAATGCCCTATCCCAAGAAATTAGGTTAAACCACAATATACTCAGTTTTAGGCGCCCCCTCAAAACACATCCTTTTAGGTTGGCCTATCACATCCTCTGATCTTACCCCTCTCTATACATAGCCCATTCATCATCTCTTAAAGGCTTATTCCCATCTCGGACAATGGGGGCATATCGCTAGGATATGCCCCCATTGTCCTATAGGTGCGGGTCCCACGGGTCCCGCTGGGACCAGCACCTATATCAAGAACGGGGCTTCGAAAGTCAAGGAGGGTGCACCGCGCATGCGCGGCCGCCCTCCATTCATTTGTATGGGGCCGGTGAAAATATTTCCGTCGGCTCAATACAAATGAATGGGAGCTGGGCCGCGCATGCGGTGCTTGGCTATTTTCGGCGGCCCCATACAAACGGATGGAGGGTGGCCGCGCATGCGCGGTGCGCCCTCCTTGACTTTCGGGGCCCCGGTCTCGATATAGGTGCGGGTCCCACTGCTGGGACCCGCACCTATAGGACAATGGGGGCATATCCTAGCGATATGTCCCCATTGTCCGAGATGGGAATAACCCTTTAAAGGGAACCTGTCAGCTCTGAAACACCCTCCAAGCTAGAGTAAGCGGTGTATAGTGTAAGTGACGTCAAGTCCGGTTATGTAAGTTTTATCTTCATACTCACTTCCATTCTGATGCTGCGCTCCCACAAACCTGCAGTAAAATGCACTCGGTGGACTCCAGTGCTCACTCATATAATGGAGAGGACTCATAGAAGAGTCCACTGAGTGCATTTTACTGCAGGTTTGTGGGAGCCCAGCATCAGAATGGAAGTGAGTATGACGATAAAACTTACATATTCGGATTCAGCATCACTTACACTATACAACGCTTACTCTAGTTCAGGGGGTCTTTCGGAGATGACAGGTTCCCTTTAAACCTAATCCTCCAAACTCTCCACCACACCCAGAGGCACTACATATACAAGTCCATCTCAATAAATTAGAATATCATCAAAAAAAATTTGTTTTCAGTAATTTAGTTCAAAAAGTGAAACACATATATTATATAGAGTCATTACAAACAGAGTGAACTTTTTCAAGTGTTTATTTATGTTAATGTTGACGATTATGGCTTACAGCCAAGGAAAACCCAAAATTCATTATCTCAGAAAATTAGAATAATTAAACCAAAACACCTGCAAAGTCTTCCTAGGGGCCCATTCACACCACCGTATGTACACCGAGATCCGTAGAAAAACGGCACGGAAGTATGTCTGTACTTCAGCAAAAATATGGATACGGAAGCATCAAAGCACTTCCTTATTTTTGTGGATCCGCTTTGTGAGAGACTTGTGCTTGATCGGCATTCGTTTCTGGCTTCATTTCTTTGGCTGTCATGGCTTGCGAGTGTGACCTTGTGTTCTGGCTCATCTCTCGGCGATTTGGACCGCAGCCAGCTCTAACGTCTGATGAACCGAGAAGGCGGAGGCAGTGGCTTCATCCCATTGTCTCACGGCGCCTACAGAAGGGGCACTTTCATCGGCTGTACAATGACTTACGGCAGCACCCTGATAAATTTCAGGGTTATTGCCGTTTGTCTTTGGCAGCCTTTGATCGTTTGCTCGCATCTCTGCGCTCTGGACTGACCTTTTCCCCTTAGGAAAGACTTCTTGTCACCTTAAAGGTAAGTTTCTTACTTGACTGAAAAATTATTACTATTTTCCCAACAAAGTATTTAATAAATAGATAATGAACCAGATAATAATGATAATAGATAAATGAACTAATATTTTTTTTTTCACAGGTTCCTCGCTACAGGAAACTCGTTTGCGTCATTGCACTACGTGTATCTGCTGGGAATCTCAACCATATCTGGGATTGTCTGTCACACTTGTGAACTTATGTGGCAGCAACTCAGACCTGCGGTGATGCCCCAACCCAAGGCAGAAGATTGGCTGAGAATTGCCGACGGGTTCTACCAATCTGCGCAGTTTCCTAACTGCATCGGGGCGTTGGATGGTAAGCACATTCGTGTGAAGAAGCCGGCTCACTCAGGGTCCCAATATTTTAATTATAAACAATATTTTTCTGTGGCCCTGTTGGCCCTGGCTGACAGTAATTACAGATTTATTATTGTTGATATTGGGACCTATGGAAGCACAGCTGACGCCCGCATCTTCTGTTCTTCCAGAATGGGTGAACGGCTTTGTTCCAACCAACTAGCCCTGCCAGAGCCAAGATGAGCCAGAGCCGTCTGCTCCAGCCGTTCCATTTGTAATCGTGGCAGATAAGGGGTTTGCATTATCTCCTCATGTAATGCAACCTTTTCCAAGACGCGATTTGGATGACCGGAAGCGCATATTCAACTATCGTCTGTGTCGTGCACGTCAATATGTTGAATGTGCTTTCGGAATACTATCCAGTAAATGGAGAGTGTTCCTGTCATCCTTGCAAATGAGTCCGCAAAATGCCACCCTGGTGATACAGGCTTGTGGGATTTTACACAATTTCACCAGGATTCATGATGCATCCTCTGAACCTGAAGTGGCCCCTTTTCTAACAGAGGAATCTTTGGGATTGGAGTACAATCGGCATGGAAGACCTGGATCGGCTGGACTAGCAGTTCGAGATCTCTTTGCTGATTACTTCAGTAGTGAAGAGGGTGCATTATCGTGGACAGCATTCTTGGTACCCGTTAATCTTGGCCTTGGACCAAATTATTATCAAATTTGGAATAATTTATTTTTTAGATAGATAGTGCCCCATTTTTTAGATTAGATTAGGGACCCACAAGATAATGAGGACCCTTGACGTGGGCTTCCGGGTTAAGGTTTTTTTTAAATATTTTAAATATTTCTACATCAAACCGACCAATACCTCATTATTGAACCTTTAAACATTCTTAATATTTTAAGGTACACCCCTTCTGTATACAAGTCCCACGCAAGAACGAACGCAACACCGAACGTATATTGGGCTGTATGCTCCATCGACTGCACAATAAAATATTACCACTTATGTGTCTTTTATTTTTATGGTTTATTCTACTCATAATGCTAGGGCTACACGGCGACAGTTGTAGCCTGACACCTGTCGCAGACAGTATCCTAGAGTAGCGGGGATCGCATAGAAATGATTTGGATCGCCACGGCATTCCCAAGAAATACAACCCTGCTGGATTTCTTGCGACTGGCGCGGCGATCCCATTAATCTCTATAGGATCCCCGCTACTTTTGTATACAGGCTGCGACGGGTGTTGCGCTACAACTGTTGCCGTGTAGCCCTAGCCTGAAACCTATTCTGTCAATGAACGGGCTTTGGAACCACAAATTTGGTTCTGTGGATTCTGTACCCATCTACTTAGGCCTCATGCACACGAGCGTGTGCCAGCCGTGCCTGTATTGGGGGTCATTCACTTCAATGGGTCCGCGATCCAGGAGCTGCGGAGCGGAGGCACGGAGCGGAACACCACAGAAGCACTACGGTGTGCTTCCGTGGTGTTTCTGGCCGTGCCTCCGCACCACAAAAAAGTAGCACAAGCACTCATTTTTTGCCATGCAGACCCTCAGATGCGGACCCCATTCAAGTGAATGGGTCCGCGATCCGCATGCGGTGGCCCCACGGTCCGTGCCCGTGCATTGCGGACCGCAGTTTGTGGCCCACAGCACGGGCATGGCTGGCACACATTCGTGTGCATGAGGCCTAAATTTGGTCCACCTTCCGTATAGGGCAGTCCACAACGCAATAAAGTAGTGCATGCACTACTTTGTTGCGTTGATGAGGCATGGCCAGAAACAACACGAAAGAACAGCATTTGTGGTGTCAATATCCGTTCATATATATACCCATATATGCTGGCCACAATATGGCCATAGGCCTGTTCTGCCATGGCCATATTGTGTTCCGCATATGGTTGGTCTTGAATAAGCTTTTACATGTAATATAAGGATACTTTCACACCTGCGGCGCAGGGCTCAGGCAGGCTGTTCCGGTGGGTGAACATTCACTGTAATGGTGGCGGGCCGCAGATCCGACCGCAGCACGGCAACCCCTGCCGAGAGGAGGCCGGAACGAAAATACAACATGTTGCGGCAGCATGGATCCGGCGGGCTGTTCACCCACCGGAACATGCTGCCTGAGCCCCGCGCTGCAGGTGTGAAAGGGGCCTAATGTGTCTTATAATTTTTATTTTTTTTACCGGAAGAAAGTAGTATATATACTACTTTTTTTTTGGTAAAAAAAGTGGAATGCATATTTTGTATTCCCACTAAAAATTTAAATGTGTAATCTTTATTGGGTGCTGACCATGTATGTTCCACAAAAATAGCGGAACACACAATGTTCAACATCCGTTCTTTAGCGGTCATATACAGACCACTGCCACATCCAAAGTAGGGAAAGAAAAACAGACCTGTTTGTTTTAATATACCAAACTTTTTTATTTATACAAATAAATTATGTATTTGTTTTGGAAAAAAAATTTTTTTTGCAAAAAACTTTTTTTTCAAAAAAAATTAATTAAGCAGGTCTTTTGTATAGGAATACCAGCTTGGGCCAGCATATTGATAATCAGGTTGCATGTGGGGGGTTGTTGGGTCGGTTGTGTGGGGTAGGTGGGAAAGGGATGCACGGAAACAGTTGACGGTGTTTGGTACAACTGTTTCCGTGCATCGTGGAGAATATTGACAATCCGCATAGGGACTGACGGCGCTACAAAGAGCTGCAAAAGGGTAGTCACAGAGGACAAACACAAAGCATGCCTGTTCTTGGGCACAACATCAAGTAATGGCCCAAGGCCACGCATGAATTTGTCCCCGCGACTGTTGGGCTTGTTCTGGGACAAATACTCAAGTATCAATCAGGTCCTTAGTTTGTCCCTGAAGAGCCCTTGCGGAAACCCTGCACCGTTTTGAAGGTCTTTGTGAAACATCCAGTGGCTCAAGAGTATCTATGGGGGATGTCGGTATTTCTGGGGGGGGGGTAACGGGTGGAGAGTTGGTTTGCAGAGACATAGATAAGTGTCCTTGGCTTGTCCTCGGCCTCTCCTCGAGATTGTCAACTGTCCTAAAATAACATAAAAGGAGATTATTAATTTCTTACTTAATTATCAGGCATTATATATTATATATTATAAATACGAACTCCTTAAGGGCAAACACTGGCCTCAGAAATGCTAAGTTTTTTGAATACAAGTATGTTTTTTTTTCCGGCATCACCAGATTTTTGTTTTTAGGACTCCTCCCTTTAAAACTGGTCCCTCGCACTATTCCACCGCGTTTTCACCATCTTCACAAAAAAAAAATAAAATAAATTATATTAATAAAAAAGAGGCCGGTGCTTTTTTCTATAGTGTACAAGCACAGCCATCACTGCTGGATGGTGGTGATGATGGAAACGAGCAGGTCATCAATATTAAAAGCCCAGAGAACCCCTTTAATATAATACTATTGATCTCAATTGAATACTATTATACTAATACTAATATACTACACTATATATGAATACTATACTAATATAATACTATTGATCTCATTATAATACTAAGTGTATAAGTGTGTAATTGGGGAATTATTTGGCTTTAGGCCACATTTGTACTATGGTAATTTACATGCCCAACACACTTATAGGGTATTTCATGAATTTTTTGTAGTTTACATTTCAGTCATCTCTGGACTTGCAGAGACAGAACCATCTGCCATTGTACTGCTTGATCTATGAAGCTAAAATTCCACCTTGTATATGCTACAGCGCCTGAACAAGCAGCGTAAGCGGTAAATGATTTTATCATTCACAAAACTCAGCAGGGAGCATTTCCAAAGTAAATTGTCAGTAGTAGCATCTTCAGTGTGTTTGTGGAAAAGGAAGAACATTTTATTGCGCCTCTCTTTCTTTCAGAAAACAAACTTGAAAACTGCTTCCTACTTTATGCATATTAGGCCAAATGTCTACAATACGGAAGGATTCCAAATGAAAGACCCAGGGCCAGACCTTGGACTCTGTGTACTATATTATGGAGCCTGTCTACTATAATATAGACTTTGAATATTATAATATGGACTCTGTATATTATGATATAGACTTTAATACAGACACTGTGTTTTATAATGTGGTGTCTGTGTATTATAGTGCACTTTAAGTGGATTTTAAGGTAGACTCTATGTATGACTTTGTATATTTTAATATGGACTTTGTGTATTAAAATATGGACTGTATTATTTAAGTCTTATTAATGGCTATGTATTATAATATGGACTCTATGGGGGGAATTCATCATAGACCCACGTATTATGCCAGTTTATGGTATACCCATGACCTTCTTGAGGCTTTTCTTAATTTATGACTAGTCTCACGCAGCTTCGGCAGTGCATGCGCCTAAACTGAAACATACTTCAGACCTCTACAGTCATCCTTTATGCCAGAAAACGGGCATAAAAAAAGATAAATACTGCAGTGCGACAGGTCACTGCTCCCTCCCCTTGGTCACCACGTCCCCGTTTTGGGAAAGTAGCAAGGGAGGTGGAGAAATGCTACATGCGCAAAAACTGTACAAGTGGCATTTAAAAAGTCAAAGACACCACGTTTGTCGTTTGTTTTTGTTGCCAGAAAACTGGAGTACGAGGAATGATACATTCCCTCTTTAGTATAATAATAGTGAATGGTGTGAAGAACACAATTATTCCATTGATTCAGTGTCTTGGATTGGTGATGAATGAACATCCCACCATTACTTATGGTCGCCGTCACTGATTATTTTTCCTTGACATCAAGCTCTTAATGACGGCTTGTAATATAATCATGTTCTACAAGTCACTGCATGTAATCCATTCCCCACCGTGGATCTGCCTACACACTGGAGCGGACAGAACATGACACTTCAGTCATAACTGGTCAACATGGGGCCCCATAGTGGAATTAGGAATACATAACCTCAATTACCACACACTCACATGTCTATGTGTAGATACATGCATCACATAAACCACATACAGTACATGTGCACAAATTACTAAGTGCTGATACTGAACACATTAAAAATATAACAATGTGGTGAATCCATGTATGATCACTGTCTGGTGCAGAAGTAGAACACCCTGTGATGTCATCATGTAGAATCTCCAGGCCTGATGAAGCTACCATACTCTTTATGATGTCATAATCAATACCTGGTCTGGCCACACTTATTGTGATGTCATAATGTGTAGAATCTGGATGAGGTTAACCTCTTGTGATGTCATAATGTAGAATGTGGGTAACACCTGTGTCAGTCTTAGTCTGGCTCAAAATGTGCTCACGCAAGCAAAGCCAGGTGGAGGTAGGAGAAGTGGAGGTTATTTTGACCAAGCGCCGAAGAATAGAGATGGACGTAGTAGAGGATATGGAGGTCGGGGAAAGGCAGTACCCAGATGATATAGAAATGGAAGACGTAGAACAAAAATACCAATTTGACCAGGATGGGGACTGCATCATGACAGATGTCAGCGTCCCCAAACAGTGGAACACAAAATAAGGTGCAGAAATTTCTTATTGTGATTTATTGTTACGTCCTGGAATACTTGTACTTACATTGTTTTCTTCTATAGGATCTGGCTGCAAAGAATGGAAGATAGACATCACCATCCAGAAGTTACAGAAAACTTATTAAAAAAATATCTGTCAATAAATCTGTGTTCTTTTGTTTATTAATGGAATGGTGTTTTCACTGTTTGGTTTAATTGAGCAATTGTTCATGACCATTTCTTTTTAGGGGGATCCTAAGGAGGCTTAACTACTGTGTCGGAGCACAAAGGGGCATAACTATTGTGAAGGGGGCACTAAGGGAGAATAACTAGCAGTGCGAGAATAACTACCAGTGCCAGAAGATTACTGGTCATCTCTGTGTAACGATGCAACAGAGTGGATGGAATTATAATCGCAAAGGGAGGCACTGGCACAAAGTGAGGAGGCGGGCTGGCATGCTACAAGCAATTGATGACGTCCTGCCAAGCTCGTTGAGGCTCATTTGCATATCAATAAAAGCTAATTTTCTGAGGGTGAAAAAGGTAGATACACATAATTAAGGTCTGGTTGGAAATGGAATGATATGTCAGGGCACTACAGTGCATTGGAATGCGTTACAGATAGTAAAGATGGTTGACAGATTCCCTTTAAAATTTCTTTGGCTTAAAGGGAGTCTGTCACCTAATCTGAGGGTTTTAGACCCTCATTACAATGGTACCTTTCTTTTCTGTGTCCCTGGTCGAGATCATGACACTTTTTAAACGTATGCGAATTAGCTTCTGCAAGTGCCCAGAGGCGGCTTTACTGCCACAAGTGCTCAGTGCCCAGAAAAACACACCTCTTTCGTCCCTCTGGCCCACCATTGTTTCCTATTATTACCTCCTCCTCTGCTTCCAGCCGGCGGAATTCATGAGCTGCACCAGAGGGCGGCGAGCGGGCAAGTCTCAGTTGTCTATAGTTGGCTGGCGCGTGTGCAATATGAAAAGCTGTTACTTTGCCCATAATGGGCAGAGCAGTACGCAGGTGCGGGCCAACTGTGGAGCGGTGCACATGAGATCTGGGAGGCAGAGGAGGAGGTAATAATAGGAAACAAGGGCGGGCCAGAGGGGTGAAAGAGGTGTGTTTTTCTGGGCACACCGCCGAGGGGCCTGGGCACTTGCGGCAGTAACGCCTCCCCTGGGCACTTGCAGAAGATCATTTGCATAAGTTTAAAAAGTGTCTTTTTCATGATATCAACGAGGGACACAGAAAAGAAAAGTACCATTGTAATAAGGGTCTAAGAATCTATAACCTGATCTGAGTGATCTAAAACACTCAGCTTAGGTGACAGACTCCCTTTGAAAACAAAAACTAATCAGAAATCTGGGGCATGGTACCTTGCGTTCTACAATGCCTAGTTCTGATTGACGCATGAGTACTTGAAAATTGGGTGGGGCAGAGGAGCCTTATGATGTTATTAAACACACAGTCCATATTATAAAACAAAGTCCATGGTATAATACACAGGGTCCATATTATTATAAACAGGGTGCATATTGTAATACACAGGGTTCACATTATATTACACAGAGCACATAGTATAGTAGAGCACGTGCTACAAGACCATTTACGGGAGGGGGAATTCTGTTGAGCTTTGTAAATTTGTAAGCTGTTGTGCTGCACTGCCGGCTAGCCCGTATCACACACCCATACAGTTATTCATGTTTTTTTTAGGGTAATAACAGGTAAGGTGTGGCAGTTTTGTTGTACCAGTAGATAAATTACTGCACTTTCCTCCTGCATCCATCAGAGGGTGTCATGCTGTGCAGCACAAGGGTCTTGGCCTTCGGACTGGGTGCATGTAAATTTATTGTATGTTCCCAGCATTTGTGGCTGTACTCATTACCGCATTTAAGTAAAATTCTGCTTTGGCAAGAGCTGGTGGTGGAGTTGTTTCCCTCGTTTGCGACTTCGCTGTATCCTGGGGAGCCCACCCTGGTACACGGCTTACAATGATAAGATTACAGCAGGGCCAACTGTGGCCCGATATCCTCACTAAAATACACATGACAGGCCGCAGTCAGCCCTGTTGTGATCTCATTACATACCTCCCAAGTGTCCCTGTTTTGGAGGGACAGTCCCTCTTTTTGACCCAAGTCCCTCTGTCCCTCTTTTATCCTTAAATGTCCCTCTTTTTGACCTGGAGGATTAATGCATAAATGTGCATTAATAAATTTACTAAATTGCTCCTTACTAAAGTGTCTGTATGGTTTCTATCTATAAATTAGACCAGAACTTCATTATTTGGTGCAATTTGGACCTTAAAATATCTATAATCTGATTATTTATGTGTTAATATTTATATGGACAATGAAGAGCAAGAAAAAAATTGCCGCAGGGGCTCTAGTAATTATGTATTGGGCGGAGTTAGAGGTGTGGCCTAGTATGAAAAAACTGGCGTGATGCACACCGCACAAATTGTCCCTCTTTGCAATTTTCAAAAGTTGGGAGGTATTATTGTACCACTGTCATGATAAGATTGCAGCAGGGCTGCTGGTAGCCTCAATGTGTATTGTAGTGAGGGCAATGCCCGCCACTGGCCCTGCTATAATTTTATCATTATGCCGCTTTGTGCCTGCCTCTGCCCCTGATAATGCACAGCAGGCCTCCCCAGTACCTCCTGCTATCAGGAACTTTGACTCCAGATGGCAGGACAGAAATCACTACTCTCCCCTCCGGGTGCCAAAGGACCTGTGGCTCCTCCCACTCCAGTGTCAACATGCCTCTGACGCTGTGTCATCCTCGTAGGCCAGAAGAGGCTGTGTCACAGACTGCAGTGGGAAACGGCACTAAGGTAAGTTTTTTTTTTCCAGCCACATGACCATAGGGAGTGGCCGGGGGAGTATTACTGTGGCCATGTCACGAGGGGGTAGACAAGGGTAGTGTGCCCTGAGCTAACCCCTCCTTCTCTCCCTGCCTACTTGCCTCAAACGGCCCTAGGTAGCCGCGGACAACCACGAAGGCGGTCCCTACACTGTATAAGTGCGCAGGAAGGGAGAGGGTACACAGGGACAGACAAAACACAGACGTAACAAAACACAATATAGAATGGTCAGCTAGCCGGGTCAAACACAGGAGGTCACGTAAATACCGAGGGGTCAAGCAGAGAGAAGTCAAAAGTCCAAAGTCCGAAATCCAAATCCAAGTAAACAATCCAATAACTGAGAACGCACAAGCACTGATCAATGGTGTAAGCAAATCACAGGCATCTGAGTGAGGCAGTTGCCATCTTTAAATAGCCCGCCCAGGATCATGTGATGTGGCCAGCATCACATCACCTGAGGCGGAGCAAGCTGTCCAAACAGTATGTAAAGTAGCCATGTGGTGTGATCAGCACCACATGGCTAAACCCAAACAGAGAATTAACTCATGAAGTGCTGGCTGACAAGACCAGCACTTCAATTCCCTATTGCTCGTCTCTAGGGGGGCGGAGAGGTCCGGCGATGTCGTGCAGAGGGAGCGCGACGCCGACCTCGCGTGACAGTACCCCCCCTTCACGAGGGGCCACCGGACCCTTACCAGCGGGAGCAGGCTTATCGGGATGCTGCAGATGGAAATTCCGAATGAGAGAGTCGGCATGCATCCTAGTCAACGGCACCCAAGATCTGTCCTCCGGTCCAAATCCCCTCCAGTGTACGAGGTACTGGAAGGAATTACGGACCCTCCTCACATCCAAGATTCTGGCAATCTCGTGTTCTACCCGTCCCGCTACCTCAACCGGAGGTGGAGGCTGTTCCTCAGGACCAACAGGAGCAACGTAAGGTTTAAGCAAGGACACATGAAACACATTATGGACACGAAGGGAGTCGGGCAAGCATAACTCAAACGAAACCGGATTGATCACCTTGGTGATCCTGTAAGGACCAATATAACGCGGTGCAAACTTGTAAGATGGAACCTTCATATTAAGATTTTTAGTGGATAACCACACCTTATCCCCAACCATAAAATTCACAGCCTTAGACCTCTTTCTATCAGCTTTAACCCTTTGAACCTCTTGGGCCTTTTCCAGGTTCGATTGAACCTGTGCCCAAACTGTGCACAGTTCCTGGGAGAAATCATTAACCTCTGGGACAACCGATGTAGATGGGAAAAAGGAGCCAAAACGTGGATGGAAACCCATGTTACAAAAGAACGGCGACACTCCAGAGGACGAATTGACACGGTTATTAATGGCAAACTCAGCCAGAGACAGGAATCTGACCCACACATGTTGGTTGTCTGCCACATAACATCTAAGATATTGTTCAACAGATTGATTGAGACGTTCAGTCTGACCATTAGTTTCTGGATGAAAGGCTGATGAAAAGGACAAAGAAATGTTAATCTTATTACAGAACGCCCTCCAGAACCTAGACACAAACTGTACCCCTCTATCAGAAACGATATTCTCAGGAACACCATGCAGTTTAACAATATTATCCATGAATATAGATGCCAAGACCTTAGCAGAGGGTAATTTACACAAAGGAATAAAATGACACATTTTACTGAACCTGTCAACTACCACAAAAATCACAGTCTTACCCTCCGCGCATGGCAAATCCGTGATAAAGTCCATGGACAAATGTGACCAAGGTCTACTAGGTATGGGTAAGGGATGTAACTCACCCATAGGTCGTCTCTTAGAATTCTTGGACCTGGCACAAGTGTTACACGCAGTTACAAAAGCTTGAATATCCCTGGAAATCGATGGCCACCAATACTGCCTCGAAATCAACTCCTTAGTGGCATGGATACCAGGGTGTCCACATAAAACAGAATTATGACACTCACCCAGCAGTCGTAAACGCAAATGAGCCGGCACAAATAATTTGTCATTGGGGGTACCAGTAGGAGCGAGATGCTGTCCTGCCGAGATCTCAGAAGCGAGGTCAGGTGCGGTGGCGGCCACAAAGATCTCAGCTGGAAGGATGGGTTCCGGAGGGGCGTCAGGAGGTTGATACGCCTGGAAACTTCGGGATAAGGCGTCCGCTTTAACGTTCTTGCTTCCGGGTCTGAAGGTAACAGAAAAATCAAACCGGGTGAAGAACAAAGCCCACCTCGCCTGCCTAGGGTTCAAACGTTTAGCGGACTCCAGAAACAATAAATTCTTATGATCCATGAGGACCGTGACACGGTGTAATGCCCCTTCTAAAAAATGACGCCATTCCTCAAATGCCCACTTAATTGCCAATAACTCCCTATTACCGATATCATAGTTCCTCTCAGCAGGCGAGAACTTGCGGGAAAAGAAGGCGCATGGCTTAAGATTAGTTAAGGTGGAAGATCCCTGGGACAGTACAGCCCCCACACCGTCTTCTGATGCGTCCACCTCAACCACAAAAGGCCTACTCTGATCCGGCTGGATTAGCACAGGAGCATTAGTAAAACACCACTTTAACCTTTCAAAGGACTCAATAGCTGCAGGAGGCCAATTACCCAGATCGGCTCCCTTGCGGGTAAGATCAGTAATTGGCTTGACCACCAACGAAAAATTTTTAATAAATTTGCGATAAAAGTTCGCAAATCCCAAAAATCGTTGGAGCGCCTTCAGGGAGGACGGTCGCACCCAATCAAGGATGGCCTGCACCTTGACAGGATCCATTTTGAACGAGAAAGGGGTCAAAATGTATCCTAAAAAGGCCACCTCCTGAACACCGAAGATACATTTCTCCCCTTTGACAAAAAGCTTATTTTCACGCAAAACCTTCAGTACCTGTCTGGTGTGGGAGACGTGGGATTCCCAATCAGCAGAGAAAATAAGAATATCGTCAATATAAACAATCATAAATCTCCCAATAAATGCTCTGAAAATATCATTAACAAAATTTTGGAAGACGGCGGGTGCATTACTCAACCCAAAGGGCATTACTAAGTACTCATAATGACCTTCAGGGGTGTTGAATGCCGTCTTCCATTCGTCTCCCTCTCTGACTCTAATCAGGTTGTATGCCCCCTTAAGGTTCCTCCTAACTGCATGGGCTCCTCCGGAACCCTGGTGGAAGATGGACCTGGCATAGGATTCTCAGGCAGGATGGCCACAGGAGGAGTGCTTGACCGTTCCTTCCGTCTCTCTCTCACCCAACGGTCCAACCTGACTGCTAGGGTCATGGTCGCTTCTAAGGAGTCAGGAGTAGGATAGCCCACGAGAAGGTCCTTCAGTTGGTCAGAAAGCCCTGCCCTAAACTGGCTTCTTAAAGCCGGGTCATTCCAACCAGAAGAAACACACCACCTCCTAAACTCCGCACAATAATCCTCCACAGGACGGTTACCCTGCCGCATGTCCCTGAGCTGGGCTTCAGCAACAGCCGTCAAGTCAGGCTCCTCATACAGTAACCCAAGAGCCCTGAAAAAGGCGTCCACCGTCTGACGGCTAGGGGAGTCTGGGGGTAACGCAAATGCCCACTCCTGCGGATCACCCTGCAGCAGAGAAATAATTATTTTGACCCGCTGCTGCTCGGTGCCCGAGGAATGAGGACGTAGATCAAAATAGAGCTTGACACTCTCCTTAAAGGAATTAAAAAATTTTCGATCTCCAGAAAACCGATCCGGCAGCTTAATATGAGGTTCCACACTAGGATTGGAAGTGGAAGGGGCCACTACTGAGGAGGATAGTAGCTGCTCCTGATGTTGGAGCCTATCAGCCAGGCCCTGCAGAGCTTGAGCCATACCCTGGACCTGCTCCGTGAGGGCCCGCAACTGATCCATAAGTTGGGCCTGTGATTCTGTCACGAGGGGGTAGACAAGGGTAGTGTGCCCTGAGCTAACCCCTCCTTCTCTCCCTGCCTACTTGCCTCAAACGGCCCTAGGTAGCCGCGGACAACCACGAAGGCGGTCCCTACACTGTATAAGTGCGCAGGAAGGGAGAGGGTACACAGGGACAGACAAAACACAGACGTAACAAAACACAATATAGAATGGTCAGCTAGCCGGGTCAAACACAGGAGGTCACGTAAATACCGAGGGGTCAAGCAGAGAGAAGTCAAAAGTCCAAAGTCCGAAATCCAAATCCAAGTAAACAATCCAATAACTGAGAACGCACAAGCACTGATCAATGGTGTAAGCAAATCACAGGCATCTGAGTGAGGCAGTTGCCATCTTTAAATAGCCCGCCCAGGATCATGTGATGTGGCCAGCATCACATGACCTGAGGCGGAGCAAGCTGTCCAAACAGTATGTAAAGTAGCCATGTGGTGTGATCAGCACCACATGGCTAAACCCAAACAGAGAATTAACTCATGAAGTGCTGGCTGACAAGACCAGCACTTCAATTCCCTATTGCTCGTCTCTAGGGGGGCGGAGAGGTCCGGCGATGTCGTGCAGAGGGAGCGCGACGCCGACCTCGCGTGACAGGCCACTAACGGAACATTACTGGTGACAAACAAGGGCATTACCAGGGGCACTATAGGGACATTACTGGGGCAACTATAGTGACATTGATGTGTCCCCTATAGGCCATTACTGAGGGCAGGGGGCATTACTGAGTCTGTGGGCACT
Organism: Rhinella marina; assembly: GCA_900303285.1. NCBI lineage: Eukaryota > Metazoa > Chordata > Amphibia > Anura > Bufonidae > Rhinella > Rhinella marina. The sequence goes on from ONZH01012869.1 coordinate 35,703, forward strand.
ATAGTGACATTATTGGGTGCAGGAGGTATTACTGAGGGCACTATAGGGACATTAAGGGGGGCAGGGCCATTACAATGGCTACTATAGGGACAATATAGTGGGCAGGGGACATTACCGTGGCCACTATAGGGACATTACTGGGGGCAAGGGCAGGCATTACAGGGGGCATTATAGGGACATTACTGGGGACAGTGGGGAAGGACCTTACTGGGGGCACTATGGGGGCATTAATAATACTGAGGGCACTGTGAGGTATCATTTTGACTGGAGGCACAATATTGGGCATTATTATTACAAGGGGGCACAATACAATACATAATATTATTAATACTGGGGGCATTATTATTACTTGGGCACTATTATTGGAGGCATTATCATTACTAAGGACACTAAAGTGGCCTTACTAATACTAGGGAATTATTAATACTGGGGGCATTGTTGGGGGCATTATTATTGTTTGATGCACTATTATTCGAGGCATTATTACTACTGGGGGCACTAAGGTGGCATTCTTGATTCTGGGGCATTATTAATACTGGGGACACTGTGGGAGTATTATTATTACTGGGGAAATTATAGGGAGCACTGTAGGGGCATTATTACTGGAGGTACTATTGGGGGCATTGTTATTGCTGGGGCCGAACATTATTGTCACTGAGGGCACTATTGGGGGCATGAATATTACTGAGGGACTTTTTTCTACAGTATATTATTTGGGGGCATTGGAGAGCACAGCAGACACAGTACTGGAGGTACCAGCAGTATGACAATGTTGGTCACAGTGGGATGGATTATGGAAATTTGAGGACTCTAAGGCTATTTTCACACTAACGTTGCTATAATCCGGTAGACAGTTCCGTTGACGGAAGTACCTGCCGAATCCGGCAAACCATATGCAAACGGACAATTTTTTTTACCGGATCCGTCAAATGGATCCGGTGAAATACCAGATCCGCCCCATCCGTTATCATCCGGTTTCTACCGGACTAACGGATCCGGTATTTAAATGCATTTAAAAGATCAAAAGAACCAATTTTTATATGCAAATAGTACACTTTCTATAAAAGACAACTGAAGGTCACATACCCCTCAGATGCTGCCTCAGAAGATAGTAAACATGATGACGTACAACATTCAGTTTGGATTTCAGGCTCTAATCCTTGTTTCCCGTCTGGAGAAGACGTCTTCGAGCCAGATGGTGCCGTCGTTACTGGGTGCATCCGATCACTTCTGCCCAAATAAGAAGGAGTGCATTTGAAGTGCTTTTTCCTGAACTGCGGAATTATCCAGACAAGCTTTTTAACTACCTACGGATGAGCATCTCCAGTTTTGACAAACAGTGTCTCATCGAATCGAAAGACAGGACACCATTTTCCGTCAAAACATTTCACCTGCAGAATGGTTAATGCTTACTGTAAGGTTATTATTAATTTTTTTTAAATTTTTATATTTTGCTAGTAACTGTTATTTTTGTATACTTTTTTAACGTAGATTATGGCTGAACTAATGATTCGATGGTGTTCAAAAATTGTCATAGGGTAAAGGATATACAATGGACAATTTTATTTTCTGCCTCCTCAACCTCAACCAGGTACTGATGCTCACACCATGCCTTTCATGTTGGTTGGTGATGAAGCGTTTCAGATTTGTGGCAATCTAATTAAACCTTATTGCAGCCGCTGATTAAACCAGAGCAAACGCATTTTTAACTACCGCCTGACTAGGGCCAGAAGAATGGTGGAATGCGCATTCGGCATCATGGTGGCTAAATGGCGTATTTTCACCAAACCCATTCAACTAAAAATAGAAACTGTGGATCAGGTAGTAAAGGCGTGTGTGGTATTTCACAGCTACCTCCTCATAAAAGAACCACTACACATCGAACAGATCCTTGAAGACAGTAATTTGGCCAGTATTGAAAATTTTGGACCAAGGACCACTGTAGCAGTTTCAAGAATGAGAGACTCTTTTGCTGAATATTTATTCTCCCCTGCAGGAAGAGTGGACTGGCAGGACCAAATGATTTAAATTATGTGTTTTTTTCCATGAAAAATGAATGCAATTTAAAGGGAACCTGTCACCTCCTGTAGGGAAAAAAAACTGTTAGCAGTACCTTAATCTGGTGGCCAGGGTGACTCTAAAGAAGGTCTTGATAAGGAGAAGAGATTCCTGTAAATAGAAGAAATTGATCTTTTAATCCTGTTCAGAACGCTGATTTGACTCGGCTTGAAGTCAAGGGGGCAGCGGCTAGTCAAGCAAACCACTCCCCCTGGTCAACTTGAATGACAGTTGCCGTTGGGCCGGGGATCGCGCAATTCTCGCGCATGCGCGGTGCGCAATTTCTCCCTGCGCGATCCCGGCCCCGGCTCTTCGCTTCTGCGGCGCTTTTGTCCCTACAGCGCATGTGCCGCAGAAGCAAGCTAGCGCGCGGGGACGGCGGGCGGGCGCGCTCTGGCAAGCGCGCTCGCTTGCTTCTGCGGCGCATGCGCTGTAGGGACAAAAGCGCCGCAGAAGCGAAGAGCCAGGGCCGGGATCGCGCAGGGAGAAATTGCGCACCGCGCATGCGCGAGAATGGCGCGATCCCCGGCCCAACGGCAACTTTCATTCAAGTTGACATGGGGGAGTGGTTTCCTTGACTAGCCGCTGCCCCCTTGACTTCAAGCCGAGTCAAGTCAGCGTTCTGAACAGGATTAAAAGATCAATTTCTTCTATTTACAGGAATCTCTTCTCCTTATCAAGACCTTCTTTAGCGTCACCCTGGCCACCAGATTAAGGTACTGCTAACAGTTTTTTTTCCCTACAGGAGGTGACAGGTTCCCTTTAAATATATTCTACATACAGTTTTGTTGCATGGTTATTTGGGTGGGTGTGTGTTAATTGATTTTCAAAACCTGTTTTGTAAAATTAGTTTCAGTTTATTAAATTTTTTGTTATTCAATATACTGAGTCTTTATGCATATATTGATCTCCTCACACTGGAGGAGCGACAAAAACTTGTGTCGCTCCGCCAGCGTTGGGAGATTATGTGAGCTTTAGAACCCTTTACTCCACCCACGCTGGAGAAGCGACAAACACTTGCGTCGCTTCGCCAGTGTTGGGAGATTATGTGAGCTCTAGAGCCCTCTACTCTACCCACGCTGGAGGAGCGACAAATACTTGTGTCATTCCACCAGCGTTGGGAGATTATGTGAGCTCTAGAGCCCTCCACCTCCCTACACTGGAGGAGCGACAATCGCTCCGCCAGTGCAGAGAAAATTGAAGGGTTAAAAAAAACACATTTTTGATCCCTATTGTAAAACACCCATATAAAAAAAACGACAAATACATTTTAAAAAATAGAATATTTATTAACATAATAAACTATTTTTTTCTAAAAAAATACATTAAAAATTGTACAATTGCCTGAAAACAGGCCTGGGGGGACTAGAAGATGGGGGGTGGAGGGCATTGTGCCGGTTGGGACCCCTCTGTCCTGTTGCTGATCTGCCATGGTGGACAAATAAGTGCACGTTGGGGCAAGTGCAAAAGTGGGAGTGTGTAAAGTGGAGGATGGGGCAGGAGATGGAGTTTGCCAAGCCAAGGAAGAGGGAGTAGTAAAAGAAGTAGGAGGACAGTAATGAGGAGGAAAAGGAGAAAAAAGGTGAGAAAATAGCTTGGGAGTTTGTGACTGGGATGGGGGTTGGGCATGGGAATGGTGGTGGGAATGGGGGAGGGGCTGGGATGACGGATGGGGAGGCTGGGATGTGGGATACGTGTGGAATGGAAGATAGGGCTAGGGCAGGGGAAAGGACGTGGGGCGGTGTTGCACCTGCCACAAGGTGCAGTCCACCTGTCTTCTGGCCTCAAACAGTTAGTTGGGCGTAAACTGTTCCATCATGGGGACTAACAAATTCAAATAGAGTTGCACCTGACTCATTTGCGACATCAACACCGCCCCCTCCTGAAGACGTCGCAAATTATTCTCCAATCTGGCAACTCTATTTGTGTATAGAAAAATCCAACTTTATTAGTACATAGTATAATATATATAAAATCCACTAAAAACAATGGCGGTGGTATACATGAAAAATTATTACATAAGAAGCCCACTGGATTATAGGTCTAATTATATAAGAACAAGTACAGACATGACATACTATAAGGTAGTAGAAACTACAATTAATATGCAAAGTAATATATGCAGTGCAAGTGCCAATCTAAAAATAGTAAACAGTCAAATCCATACAATATAATACCAACCAGTGTAGCGTCCAACCCGCGTTTCACTGTTGCTTCCTCAGGGGATAATCTACCACTGTGCCAACTGCCTATTTATAGTCCTCCTCGATCAGAATATAAATACCACCTGCTTAGTCTCAAGACAGCCACCACATGTCTGATACAGCGTGCGTTCCACCCTGGAACGCATCTGATGTCACTTCCTGTTAAATGTAAATGGTGCCAATATCATAGTACAATATACACAAATAGTTCTCCAATCTTTACAAGTCCAGGATAACACTATATTTACCTACCATTATCATAAAATATGGCCTAAGAATGTTCAAGACGAGCGCTCGGCGGTGCCACCCTGGAGCCCAAGCGCATGCGCAGACATGTCAGTGTGATAAGCCCGCCTAGAATAATGGGGAATGCGCGTGTCCGAAGAGCACGCTTACGATCGCATACATACTAATTAACCCATGATGGTCCGTAATAATAACTCCATATGTGAACCATGATTACAAATATATTCATAAAATATAAAATATAAAAAAAACCCAGGTGAGTAAATAATGAAATAACATAAGTATATCAAATCATAAGATATAATATGCCCACTCAATACATGATAATAATAATACCCAATAATAAAACCCAATAATAAAATTAAATTCAGTTATATATCCACAACAATTAATAGACCTGATTAAGTGATAATACTCATAAAACAGTTTGTTATAAAATACCCACAACAATCAAGTGAACATGATTATATGAAAAAAGGGGGGGGGGAGAAAAAGTGCAAAAAAGTTAAAGTGAAGTGCAAACACACGTGCCAAAGGAAAGTGAAAATGTGAGAATATAGGGCAAAAAATACTGTGTGAAGTTAATCATACGTATAATTTCTATATTAATCATAATAGTCATAATAAAATACCCAGTGAATAATAACATGAAAATACATGATGTATTAATCCTAACAACACAATGAAAAAAATAATAAATAAATAACAAATAATAAATGATAAATAATAAATATCACAATTCATAAAACGATGATATAGAAATAGGCGGACTCCAGAAAATAATATAATTGCTGTCATGGGACCACTAAAATAGTCCTGAACAAGGAGAAAATCGTTCGTATATGATACTTCTTGAGAACCTCAATTCACCGATAATATATCTAAAAGACGGAGGGATAAAGAAGAAAAGAAAGGAAAGAAAGAAAATAATAAAAAAGAAAAAATAGAAAAAATATACAATAATTAATAAAAACAGTTTAAAAGCACAGTAAAACATACAAAACAAAAAATCCAATATCGAACAGAAATTAAGAGAACCTACATTATTGATGGAAAAAAGACCAAAATTCATCTATAAGAATGAAGAGAAACTCAAATTCTCATGCAAACCATGTGGTGTAACGGTATCCAATCGGAAGATCCATTTGGCCTCCCGTTGTGCTAACAAGCGTTTCCAGTCGCCACCCTTTCTGCCCACCAGGACCTTATCAATCCCTCTTACCTTAAGGAGGGATCCATCACGGAATAGTTTTCAATACCATGACGTCCTGCTCCTCTTTTGCTGCTACGATCCCCAAAATAAGTTCTCTGGTATGTCTCCGAAGTTCTCGCGAGGTCAAGCCCACATATAATAGACCACATGGGCAACTGGCAACATAGATTACCCCAATCATACTGCATGTGATGGTATGAGTAATTTTGAAGGTCATACATCCCAATGCATCTGTAAAAGAAGTTGTGTTCAGTACTTTGGGGCAAGCGACACAGCTACCACATGGTTTGCAGCCCCATTTTTGTCCTTTAGAGCCAAATGCTCTTTCAGGACCAATACCCTCATAGTGGCTGCGTACCAACAGGTCTCATAGATTCTTTTCTCTTCTGTAAGTAATGGAAGGCCTAGTAGGTAATACTTTCTTAAGGATGTTGTATGTACGTAAAATATTCCAATATTTCTTTAAAATAGAGGCCAATTCTTCATGCCCTGAGTTAAAGGAGGTGATAAATCTCACAATGTTGTCATCACATTTCTTCCTGTGCTGGACTTCTTGTAGTAAACTCACTCTATTTCAGTTCTTAGCCCGCAGGAATCCTTTCCTCAGTGATGATTTATTGTAACGTCTAACCAGAAATCTATTAGTCAACTCCTTAGCCCGTAATTCAAAAGTCTCCTCCTGAGAACAAAGTCTATGTAGCCTGAGGAACTGACCTGGGGGGATGCTTTCAATCAGTCACCGAGGGTGTGGTAATCTAGCATGTAGAAGGCTGTTCACCGCAGTAGGTTTGCAGAAAATGTCAGTACCGATGGACCCATTCTCATCCACCTGCAATGGCACATCCAAAAAGTCCACATTGGTTCCCCCCATCTTATATGTAAGTTTAATGTTCAAACTATTAGAATTCAAAGATGCCATAAAAACCTCAAGGTCCTCTACGGTCCCCTGCCATATCATGAGGATGTCTTCGATGTAATGACTCCACATATGGACCTTCTCTATCTGATTCACTGGTTCTGTTAGAAAGATTGACCTCTCCCACAGCCCCAGGAACAGGTTGGCATAGGCTGGCGCACAGGCCGTCCCCATAGCTGTTCCCTGGAGCTGTAGGTAGTAGGAACCCTTAAAGAAGAAAAAATTATGATGTAGAGTGAAGTCCAATAGGGAAAGTATGAAAGTCCCATGCCTTACCATCGATATCCGACATCCTCAGGAAATGTGTGACAGCCCTTAGTCTGTCTTCATGGCCAATGGATGTATACAGGGACTCAACGTCACAAGTGACGATGAGCATGTTCTCTTCCAATTGTAAGCCATCCACCCTTCTTAATAGATCACCCGTATTCTTCATATACGAGGGGAGACTCTCAACCATAGGTCTCAATGTATGGTCTATCAGCTTGCAGATTGGTTCACAAAGACTGTTAGTGCTTGATACAATTGGACGTCCGGGGGGATTTTTTTCATTCTTATGGACCTTCAGTAACATATACTGTAAACGTCGAAATGGTCGGATTCTCATTCCATAGACACTTCTTTTCCTGTAGAGAAAGGGGATTAAAGGTAAGTTTTTTTGTAGCACTTGGGGTCCCGTAATTGGCGAAACGCCTCTTTCTCATACAGAGATGTAGGCCAGTGTAGCCTCCAACCCTATAAATAGGCAGTTGGCACAGTGGTAGATTATCCCCTGAGATAGCGACAGTGAAACACGCGTCGGGGTAGGACGCTACACTGGTCGGTATTATACTTTACTACCACTTTGTATGGATTTGACTGTTTATTATTTTTAGATTGGCACTTGCACTGCATATATTACTTTGCATATTAATTGTAGTTTCTACTACCTTATAGTATGTCATGTCTGTACTTGTTCTTATATAATTAGACCTATAATCCAGTGGGCTTCTTATGTAATAATTTTTCATGTATACCGCTGCCATTGGTTTTAGTGGATTTTATATATATTATACTATGTACTAATAAAGTTGGATTTTTCTATACATAAGCTGCAGTGTGTGCTAATTATTGGTGTTGTAAACGGTAAACCAATAAAGCAAAAAAATATACGTATATGCAATCTACAAAGTAAATACTGTATACATACAGCACTGATACTGTTGCCTGTCTCCGAGGTCCTCCCAATTTCGTGCCAGAGGAGCTGGGCTGCATTGTGGTCTGCGTGACGGCGGTCGGTGTGGTCCCAAAACGCTGGACGCGCCTCCACCATCTGGATGAGGAGGTCATTATCAATCAAATCAAATCAATCAAAAAACAATCAATCAATCAAAAAACTGATGTCCTCCTCATCCATTCTAGTGGAGGCTCTGTAACCCTAAAAAAAAAGAAAAAAAGAAAAAAAAATTTTAAATACTGTTTGAAACGTTTTGAATTTAAAAGACTTTGATTGCAAATACTCACACGACCCGACCGCCGCGTGCATCCCGACTTCCTCTGCTGGAGGCTCGAGGACCTCTCTGTGAGGCAATGGGACGAGATGGCTGTAAAATAGAATAATAAATTATGATTGGAGCAGAGGCGTAGCTAGAGGTTCAGCACAGGGGGGGCGAAACATACTTGAGTGGGCCCCCCACTTATTGGCTTCCCAAACGCACGTTTCCAACTTCACAGGCACATACTACTAGTTGTGGTTATAATATTGTATTAGAAAGATGACTGTATAAACTGCAAGATCGTCTATGCTGCTAAGTACAGTACAATAGACTTTCTACATACCCTAGTCTAAATACTCTACCACATAATGCAGTACAATATAGGAGTAATAGGAGTAAAAAACAAGGGGACTCCTATGTTAAAGGAAACGTGTCCCCAGTTTTTACATCACTCCCCTGCCCCCATCAGACCTCAGATCAGCTTAATGTGCCCCCATCAGACCTCAGATCAGCTTAATGTGCCCCCATCAGACCTCAGATCAGCAGAATGTGCCCCCATTAGACCTCACATCAGCGTATTGTGCCCCCATCAGACCTCAGATCAGCGTATTGTGCCCCCCATCAGACCTCAGATCAGCGTATTGTGCCCCCATCAGACCTCAGATCAGCGTATTGTGCCCCCATCAGACCTCAGATTAGCATATTGTGCCCCATCAGACCTCACATCAGCCTACTGTGTCCCCATCAGACCTCACATCAGCCTACTGTGTCCCCATCAGACCTCAGATTAGCATATTGTGCCCCATCAGACCTCAGATCAGCCTACTGTGCCCCCATCAGACCTCACATCAGCCTTCTGTGCCCCATCAGACCTCAGATTAGCGTATTGTGCCCCATCAGACCTCAGATCAGCCTACTGTGCTCCCATCAGACCTCACATCAGCCTACTGTGCCCCCATCAGACCTCAGATCAGCGTATTGTGCCCCCATCAGACCTCAGATCAGCGTATTGTGCCCCCATCAGACCTCAGATCAGTGTATTGTGCCCCCCATCAGACCTCAGATCAGCGTATTGTGCCCCCATCAGACCTCAGATCAGCGTATTGTGCCCCATCAGACCTCAGATCAGCGTATTGTGCCCATCAGACCTCAGATCAGCCTACTGTGCCCCCATCAGACCTCACATCAGCCTACTGTGCCCCCATCAGACCTCACATCAGCCTACTGTGCCCCCATCAAACCTCACATCAGCCTACTGTGCCCCCATCAGACCTCAGATCAGCGTATTGTGCCCCCATCAGACCTCAGATCAGCTTAATGTGCCCCATCAGACCTCAGATCAGCGTACTGTGCCCCCATCAGACCTCAGATCAGCATACTGTTCCCCCATCAGACCTCAGATCAGCGTACTGTGCCCCCATCAGACCTCAGATCAGCGTATTGTGCCCCCATCAGACCTCAGATCAGCATATTGTGCCCCATCAAACCTCAGATCTGCATATTGTGCCCCCATCAGACCTCAGATCAGCGTAATGTGCCCCCATCAGACCTCAGATCAGCCTATTGTGCCCCATCAAACCTCAGATCAGCCTATTGTGCCCCCATCAGACCTCAGATCAGCGTACTGTGCCCCATCAGACCTCAGATCAGCGTATTGTGCCCCCATCAGACCTCAGATCAGCGTATCGTGCCCCCATCAGACCTCAGATCAGCTTAATGTGCCCCCATCAGACCTCAGATCAGCGTATTGTGCCCCATCAAACCTCAGATCTGCATATTGTGCCCCCATCAGACCTCACATCAGCGTATTGTGCCCCCATCAGATCTCAGATCAGCTTAATGTGCCCCCATCAGACCTCAGATCAGCCTATTGTGCCCCATCAAACCTCAGATCAGCCTATTGTGCCCCCCATCAGACCTCAGATCAGCGTATTGTGCCCCATCAGACCTCAGATCAGCATATTGTGCCCCCATCAGACCTCAGATCAGCGTATCGTGCCCCCATCAGACCTCAGATCAGCTTAATGTGCCCCCATCAGACCTCAGATCAGCGTATTGTGCCCCATCAAACCTCAGATCAGCGTATTGTGCCCCCATCAGACCTCAGATCAGCTTAATGTGCCCCCATCAGACCTCAGATCAGCGTATTGTGCCCCATCAAACCTCAGATCTGCATATTGTGCCCCCATCAGATCTCAGATCAGCCCACCCAGCCACATGAGATAAAAATAAAAAACCTGGGGGTGGCTGGGTGGGCTGATCTGAGGTCTGATGGGGGTCCCTAAATACAAGTGAGCGCTTCCATAATGGAAGCGCTCACTTGTATTCGCCTTATGGTAGGTAACCTCATCCTTGCTGGGCCCCCTTAAGTCACTGGGCCCGGAGCCGTCGCCCCCCCGGTAGCTACGCCACTGGATTGGAGAACATATGAATAGAAAAATAAACACCTAGCATTTGCTGTCCTCCACCCCCACATTCCTTCTCTGTGATACCTTCCTCTACAGACGATGACTGTAAAAAAAAAAATAAAAATAAAAAAAACATAATTAGAATAATGACAAAATATTACAGTGGGGCTTGCTATAATCCAACTTGACATACCATATCATGTCGGTGCGCAGGAGTGCTCCCGGCCTCACTTGAAGAAGATATGTCTATTAAAAAAAAAAAATAATATTTGAACTTTACACATGACAAGCAGACCCACGTAAATATTACTTACTTTCCATTTATGGAAACTTTGAAGGCTGGCTGGCAGGCGGGCAGGCTGACAGGCCGTTTTTTTTTCTTTTCTAAAAAATAAATTCGAGGAATGGTAGTTATATTCATGTACCTAGGTACTGCAACTCCTAGCATCTCCTATGTACTTACACTACCTGCAGTCCCTATGCAATAGTACATAGAGACTGCAGATAGTGTAAGTACATAGGGGATGCTAGGAGTAGCAGTACCTAGGACTACTACTCCTAGCATCCACTATGTACTTACACTACCTGCAGTCCCTATGCAATAATACATAGGGATTGTAGGTAGTATAAGTACATGGGGATGCTAGGAGTAGTGATACCTAGGTACTACTCCTCCTAGCATCACCTACTGTATGTACTTATAACATACAGCTCCTATGTATAAGTACATAGGAGCTGATAATAATTTTACTTTTTTCGCATAAAAAAACAAAAAAACTTTATACTCACCTATGATGACGTGCTGCTGACTCGTAGGCTGACGCAATCTGGAGCAAACAGGAAGCTGCGAAACCAGCTCCTCCTACATCCTGGCGCAGACCGGAAAATATGATCCAGCTATGCGGCAATTTCCAGAACACTTGGTACCGGATCCGACATTAATACATTTCAATGGAAATTAATGCCGGATCCGGCAAGTGTGGTATTGTTCCGGAACTTTGGTTGGAAAAAATACCGCAGCAAGCTGCAGTATTTTGTCCGGTCAAATACCGTACAAGGGACGGAACTGAAGACAGCCTGATGCATACTGAACGGATTGCTTTCCATTCAGAATGCATTAGGACAAAACAGATGCATTTTTTCCGATATTGAGACCTTATACCAGATTTCAATACCGTAAAAGAATAACACTAGTGTGAAAGTAGCATAAGAGGTCTGTGTGTCAAACTCTGCAGAGACAGAACACGGCTAAAAGATGTCATCATGTTTTGTCTGGTCCTAACAGAGAAGATGAGGAAAGAGAATGTCTACATCAGAGGAGACATCACTGGATATGAGAGGTATGTGGCTCTGTATTGCCCAGTATGTATAGTGCTGCTGAAAGACCAGTCAAAATGCTGAATGTAGGGCTGGCTCTGTGCTGTTGCCTCAGTTTCAACTTCTCATCGCCTTTCTTCATATCTTAATTAGAGATAAGTGGAGGAGGAGTAAGAGAGCAGGATGTGGCAGTTGCCATTGGTCACCACAGAGGGTCAGCTTCTAGAGAAATTTTTGGTTCTACTAGAGCAGTATATTGTGCTGCACTGTGGTACATGGTTCTTCTGGAGCAGTATATTGTGCTGCACTGAGACAAATAAAAAATTGCAGCACAATATACTGACCCCTCTACTTGAGATCACCCTGCTTACTCATGTTGACCCCACCTTCTGTCAATCTGGGCCCACCTACAACGTAGGGCTATTTGTTTTTTTTCCCAAGGCCACTTTAAATTCCCAATCAGCCTCTGATTTCTCATGTGATAACCACTTTACAAGGCCTGCAGCAGCCCTATGAAACCCAGTCTTAGTAAATTCTCCCCAAGGATTTTGTTTTTATTCCTTGCAGATATTGTAATGTGCTTCCTGGTGAAATCGTTGTAGTAATACTGTTAGCCACAAATTATATAAATCCTCCGGCGTTATAATGTGAATTAATATATTATGGACTCTTTGTGTATTATAATTTCGACTTTGTGTATTATACTATGGAATCTTTGTGTGTTGTAATATGGACTCTGTATTGTAATATGGACTCTGTGTACTATATTATGGAGCCTGTCTATTATAATATGGACTTTGTATATTATAATATGGACTAGGTGTATTTCTGGTGCAGATTGCGGCACAAAGGTCCTTTGCACTGCAATCTGCGACTTCTCCCCTCTCATGCCAGGTCTTAAAAAGTGGGCTGGGAGGGGGGCAGACCGGCAGGCCGTCTCATTTACCATTTTCTATACCAGTTTTAGGCATAGAAAATGGTCTAAATGTAAGACAGCTAGGAATAGGTAGATCCACCGCTAGTGCAGGGCCTTATCAAGACCGCTATCTAAAACGCCCGTCTTAATAAAGTGCTCCTCTGTGCATTATATATGGAGTCTGTGTATTATAATATGGACTTTTTATATTTTGATATGGATTTTATGTATTATAATATGGACTTTGTATATTATAGTATTGATTTTGTATATTATAATATGGAGTCTGTGTATTATAATAGACCCTGTGGATTTGAAGGTAGACTGTGTATTATATTATGAACTCTGTATATGATAATATGGACGTTTTATATTTTGATATGGATTTTATGTATTATAATATGGACTCTGTATATTATAATATGGACTTTGTATATTACAATATGGAGTCTGTGTATTATAATGGACTCTGTGGATTTTAAGGTAGTCTGTGTATTATAATATGGACTCTGTATTTTATAATATGGACTTTATATATTTTGATATGGACTTTGTATATTATAATATGGACTCTGGCTATTATAATATGGAATCTGTGTATTATAACAAACTCTGTGGATTTTAAGGTAGACTGTGTATTATAATATGGAATCTGTATATGATAATATGGACTTTTTATATTTTGATATGGACTTTGTGTATTATAATATGGAGCATATTATATATATCTTATTATAGGCTGTGTATTATAGTCTGGAGTCAGTGTATTATGCCAGTTTATAATAACGCCTTGTGTTTCCGGAGGCTGTGCTTAATTTATGACCAGGCTCAGGCAGCTTCGACAGTGCACGCGCGTAAACTGAAATCTACTTTAGACTCCCACAGTCATCCTGTATGGCAGAAAACTGGCATGAAAGAAGATAAATGTTTCGGTGCAACAAGCTACTGCCCCCTTCCATTGGTCACCATATCCCCTTTTTGGGGAAAGTGGCGAGGGAGGTGATGACACGCTACTTGCGCAACTGGCATTTAAATAGTCACAAACACCATTTTTTAATGCCAGATAACTGGAGTAGGGGAAAGTATTTTTAATAGTGTATACTGTGGAGAACACAATTATCCCATTGACTCAGTGTCTTGGATTGGTGATGATTAAAAATCCCACCATTACTCGCTGGTCGCCATCACTGGTCAAGTTCTTAGTTTTCAATTGACATCAATCTCATAATGAAGGCTTGTAATATAATCATGTTCTACAAGTCACTGCATGTAATCCATTCCCCACCGTGGATCTGTGTACACACCGGTGCGGACAGAGCATGACACACAGAAGACAGAAGACTAAATATCACAACTGGTCAACATGGGGCCCCATAGTGGAATTAGGCATGGTTTACTTCAATTACCACATACTCATATATCTACGTATAGATACATATAGCACATAAACCACATACATGTACACGAATGACTGAGTGCTGATACGGCCCATATAAAAAGTAGGGTTTAGTGAATCAGGTTTGGATTGCTGTATCCGAACCTGATTCTTTTAAAAACTACATTTAGAATATCAGCTCTGTCCTACTGTAAAATGTGTCTGCCTCCGCGGAGGTCTCTCCGAAGTTCCAGCAAATATTGCGAGACATACTTAGTTTCGCCTCTGTCACGTGTTGTTTATTTGAATAACTTGCTGTATCAAAATATGAAGCTGAGCTTTGTATTTTGATACAGTAATTTATGCAAGTAAACAAAGTGACACGTGATAGAGGTGAGACGAAGTAAGTCTCGTGATAATTGCTGAAACTTTGGAAAGACCTCCGCGGAGGCAGACACAGCATTCCAGCAATCCAAACCAGATTCACTCAACCCTAATAAAAAGTATTACAATGTGGTGGATCCATGTAGGATCACTGTATGGTGCAGAAGTAGAACACCCTGTGATGTCATCATGTAGAATCTCCAGGCCTGGGGAAATTACCATACTCTTTATGATGTCATAATCAATACCTGGTCTGGCCAGACTTATTGTGATGTCATAATGTAGAATGTGAGTAATTCCGGTTCACTCCCTGGTGCCTGTGTCAGTCTTAGTCTGGCTCAAAATGTGCTCACGCAAGCGATGCCAAGTGGAGACAGAAGTGAAGGTTATTTTGGCCAAGAGTTTGAAAATGGAAGAGGTTGTCCTACGCAAGCAAAGAAGAATAGAGATAGATTTAGTAGAGGATATGGAAGTTGGGGAAAGGCAGTACCCCGATGATATTGAAATGGAAGATCTAGAACAAACATACCAATTTGATCAGGACGGGGACTGCATAATGACAGATGTCAGCGCCCCCAAACAGCGGAACACAAAATAAGGTGCTGGAATCTCTTATTGTGATTTATTGTTAGGTCCTGGAATGCTTGTACTTACATTGTTTTTTCTATAGGATCTGGCTGCAAAGACCGTGTGATTCTTTCCTGGGAGTTAACATGCTGTAATGCATGGGAAGAAAAACATCTGACAGGCCACATCTACACAGCCAGAATTTACAGAAAAATTAATTTAAAAAAATGTATCTTTCAATAAATATGTGTTCTTTTGTGTATTAAACTGTTTGGGGGTTTCATTGAGTTATTGTTCATGGCCATTTCTTTCTAGGGGCATCCTAAGGGGCATAACTACTGTGTGAGAGCACAAGGAGTGCTAGGCTGGATTTGTTGAGTTTAAATAGTCATTGGGCAGAGGTATGTAGAGGCATGTATTTGCCTCTTTAAGCTTTTCAACAGGTATATTCTTTTGGACATGGAGTGGAACGATGTTCTGCCCTAATTCTATTGAGGAGGATGTGGAGGAAGTGGATAAACACCTGGTGTGGGAACCAGACCAACACATATGTGGAAGTGTCAATGGCATCTGGCCTCCTTGATGTGGTGCAGGGTCATCACTTTCATGCAAAACATTGACCCATTAAAGACATACTATCTTAGACGTAACAGTTGGTCCACATATCTGTGGTGGAGTGCACCTTGCTAAACAGTGACAATTCCATTGAGTGGCCAATTTTTTTGCCACATGAGAGTACTAGGCAGGGATGTCTTGTTTTGCAAAAATAATGGTAGCTAGGTAACTTCTGTCAAAGTGGTTGTTCTCCCTTGATGTGCTTTTTTGCAGACTGCTCAGCGAGGTCGGACCCATGTTGGTGAGTATTCTTAAGTATATATATAAATAGACAGCACTCCAGGAAATGCGGTGAATTATTATTCAGCCGGACATAATAGTGTATTGTAGTACATGTGTTGGCAACATTTCGGGCGTAAAGGTTAGCCCTTTTTCAGGCCAATGTGGCGTGCAAGTGAGGTAGTGCCGGCCAAGATTACCTGATAGCCACTGCTGGGTTCTGGCTCTATTGCTCTCTCTCAGGCACCGCATGTGTCAGGTTTCCCTACATAAACATCATGTTTGACGAGTGTCAACTGACCGATGCAGCAGATTACTTGCCTCATTATTTATTACAATGCTATTGAGGGATTTAGAGGAATAAATGAGTCCAGACCTTGATATGAAATCAAATGCAGCTTTACTTGGCTAGACTTGCATTCAAACAACAATTTTACGGCTTTGTCTTGGTCCCAGCAGGTTTTAGCATATAACTGGCAGGCGAACACACTTCTGCTCTATCACTGTTGCTCACTGCTGTACTGACAAGCTATCTGTAAACTTGGATTTCTCCTGGATGCTGCAGTTCTCTCCTTGGTCGGACTTGTATTGGGCCAGGGAACTACCTCCTGGCTTCTGAGGCTTCAGAATTCTGCCTCCATGGCCAGCAGACCTGAAGGTGCTCTGGCTGGCATGGGCACGTTCAGCAGAGACGTGCTCTGCACACCTTTCCCAAGCAGGGGGTAAACTGGAACTAACTAGTTCTAACTGGATCCCCACCCTTCCTGCAGGAAATGGCTCTCGTCCACTCCTCTCCAGAGAGGGGTCAGAATGGCATGGAAAGGTCCATTCTGAGTAACTATGGCTCTGCCTTGTTTGCTTGTTTGAACCAGGTACATTACATGTTGTAAATATTATGAGAAATTACCAGTTGTAAATATTATGAGAAATGAACACTTTTGAAGGACCTGGAAAAACATACATGGATGACATTGAGGTTAGCTGACATGGATAGAAGCAGGGCGTAGGAGTTGTAACACCACTCTGGGGTGTTACACAGGATGAGATTGTCGATTGGATGGCTTACTCCTCCTTTCAGTCACAGCAGCATGAGCTGGAGTTGATCTCTCATATCGGCAAGTTAAGCCACAACCAAAAGGAGGTGCGGTTATGGCGGCATGGCTTAACACGGGGCGTTAAGTCGAAATCTCATAATGTGGCTCCCAGTATTAAAGGGGTTGCCCCATCATAGACAATGGAGGCATATCGCTAGGATATGTCCCCATTGTCTGACAGGTGTTGTCTACAATGAGAACGGAGTGGGGAAATGAATGGAGGGCGCACTGTGCATGCGCAGCCGCCCTCCATTCATTTCAATGGGGCAGCCAATAATAGCTGAGCGCTGGCTAGGCTATTTCCGACTTCCCCGAAGAAATGAATGGGAGCAGGAGCCATGCATGCACGGTGCGCTCCCATTCACTTCAATAGGAGCAGCAGGGAGCAGCGCTTGGTGGTGGACTGACCCCGGGAAATTGGGGTCCTCCAGCCACAGCTCTCCCAGCTCTGTTCTCCTTGTAGGTGCGGGTCCCAGAATTGGCACACGCACCCATCAGACAATGAGGGCATATCCTAGAGATATGCCCCCATTGTCTATGATGGGAATACCTCTTTCATAATGCTCCCATTAGTGTTCCCCAGTAATATTAATGCCTCCATTAATGCCTCCCAGAATTGATAATGCCCCCCATTAGTGCCCCCAGTAATAGTAATGCCTCAATTAGTGCCCCCCACAATTAATAGTGCCCCCAAGTAATATTAATACCCCCCAAATTAATAATGCTCCATTAGTGCCCTCAGAATGAAGAATACCCCCATTGGTGCCCCTAAGTAATATTAATGCTCCAATTAGTGCTCCCCAAAATTAATAATGCCCCCATTAGCACCCCTAGAAATAAAAGTTCCCCCATTAGTGCCCCAGCAATAGTATTGCCCCCATTAGTGCCCCCAAAATTAATAATGTCCCCCATTAGTGCCCCCAATAATAGTAATGCCTCCATTAGTGCCCCAAATGAATAATACCCTTATTGGTGCCCCTCAGTAATATTAATGCCCCAATTAGTGCTCCCCAAAATGAATAATGCCCCCAGAATTAATAATGCCACCATTAGTGCCCCCTGTAATAGTAATGCTACCATTAGTGCCCCCAGTAATAGTAAGAATGAAGAATGAATAATGCCCCATTAGTGCCCCCCAGAATTAATAGTGTCTCTATTGGTGTCCCCAGTAATAGTAATGCCCACATTAGCGCCCCCAAAATGAACAATGCCCCCATTGGTGTCCCTCAGTAATATTAATGCCCCAAGTTGAGACTCACGGAATTAATAATGGCCCCCATTAGTGCCCCCAGTAACAGTAATGTCCCATTAGTGTCCCCCAGAATTTACAATGCCCCCAGTAGCACCTCTCTGTAATATAAATGACCCCCATTAGCACCCCCCAGAATAAATAATGCCCCTATTAGTGTCCCCAAATAAAATGAGTGCCCCCAGAATTAATAATGCCCCCATTAGCACCCCCAGAAAAGGACTTGCACTCCAGCGTGATGACGTTTCAGAGATCCTGTCATAAGCTTCCAGTGAGCAGCGAGTGCTCACAGTGGTGCGATCAAATGGACGAGGTGAGTTTTTTTTCTTAACACAAGTGGGGGAGGGGAGTTAAAGGCTATAATAATGGGTGCCAAAAAAATTACCTGCACCGGCAGGGGCACTAAATTAACGGTTTGGCTGGTCAGTTACCGACCAGGTGGCAACCTTACCCTGTACTTCAGTTGACCCTGCTTACTCATGTTAGCCCCATTTTTTGTGGCCACCTACAATATAGGGCAACTTTTAGTGTTTTTTTTTTTTCGGGGACACTTTAAATTCCCAATCTGCCTCTGATTTCTCATGGGATAACCACTTTATGAGACCTGCAGCAACCGTATGAAACCCAGTCTTAATAAATTCTCCCCATAGGATTTAGGGGGACATTTACTATCCGATATACTCCAGTTTTCTGGTGTATATCTGTTGCAGATTGCGGGCGCAAAGGTTATTTGCACTGCGATCTGCAAATTTTCCAGGTCTAAAAAAGGGGGGCGAGGTGTGAACGGGAAGGGGGTGGTCCGGCAGGCCAGTCTCATTTATCATTTTCTACGCCCGTTTTAATTGTGGAAAGTGTTCTAAATCTACTCCAGCAAGGAAGCTGGCGTAGATTTAGACTGGCGGTGGATGCGCCAAAGTTATGTAGAGGCCGGCGCCTCTAAATAACTTTGGCCGATCCACTGCCCATGCAGGGTTTATTAAGACCAGCGTCTAAAATGCCAGTCTTAATTAATGATCCCCTTAGTTCCTGAAGCATTATGGACATTATGTGAATTATACTATGTACTCTTTGTGTATTATGATATGGACTCTGTATTGTAATATGGACTCTGTGTACAGTCATGGCCAAAAGTTTTGAGAATGACACAAATATTATATTTTCACATGATCTGCTGCCCTCTGGTTTTTATGTGTGTTTGTCAGATGTTTTTATCACATACAGAAATATAACTGCAATCATATTATGAGTAACAAAAGCTTAGATTGACAGTTAGAATGAGTTAATGCAGCAAGTCAATATTTGCAGTGTTGACCCTTCTTCTTCAGGACCTCTGCAATTCTCCCTGTCATGCTCTCAATCAACTTCTGGACCAAATCCTGACTGATAGCAGTCCATTCTTGCACAATCAATGCTTGCATTTTGTCAGAATTTGTAGGTTTTTGTTTGTCCACCCGTCTCTTGATGATTGACCACAAGTTCTCAATGGGATTAAGATCTGGGGAGTTTCCAGGCCATGGACCCAAAATCTCTATGTTTTGTTCCCTGAGCCATTTAGTTATCACCTTTGCTTTATGGCAAGGTGCTCCATCATGCTGGAAAAGGCATTGTTGATGGCCAAACTGCTCTTGGACGGTTGGGAGAAGTTGCTCTCGGAGGACATTCTGGTACCATTCTTTATTCATGGCTGTGTTTTTAGGCAAAACTGTGAGAGAGCCGATTCCCTTGGCTGAGAAGCAACCCCACACATGAATGGTTTCAGGATGCTTTACAGTTGGCATGAGACAAGACTGGTGGTAGCGCTCACCTCGTCTTCTCCGAATAAGCTGTTTTCCAGATGTCCCAAACAATCGAAAAGGGGATTCATCAGAGAAAATGACTTTACCCCAGTCCTCAGCAGTCCACTCCCTGTACCTTTTGCAGAATATCAGTCTGTCCCTGATGTTTTTTCTGGAGAGAAGTGGCTTCTTTGCTGCTCTCCTTGAGACCAGGCCTTGCTCCAAGAGTCTCCGCCTCACAGTGCGTGCAGGTGCACTCACACCTGCCTGATGCCATTCCTGAGCAAGCTCTGCACTGCTGGTAGCCCGATCTCACAGCTGAAACACTTTTAAGAGACGGTCCTGGTGCTTGCTGGTCTTTCTTGGGCGCCCTGGAGCCTTTTTGGCAACAATGGAACCTCTCTCCTTGAAGTTCTTGATGATGCGATAGATTGTTGACTGAGGTGCAAAAATGCGGATAAGATGCGGAAATGTACATACGGTCGTGTGAATGGGGCCTTACTCGTTTGTTTCATGTCACCATTACTGGTCAGTTCTTAGTTGTCCAATGACATAAAGCTCTTAATGATGACTTGTAATACCGTATAATCCTGTTCTACAAGTCACTTCATGTAATCCATTCCCCACCGTGGATCTGTGTACACACCGGAGCGGACAGAGCATGACACACAGCAGACAAAAGACTAAATCTCATAGTGAACATGGGACGCCATAGTGGAATTAGGAATGGATTACCTCAATTACCACACACTCACATGTCTATGTGTAGATACATACATCACATAAACCACATACATGTACACGAATTACTGAGTACTGATACTGAACATATTAAAAATATAACAATGTGTTGAATCCATGTATGATCACTGTCTGGTGCAGAAGTAGAACACCCTGTGATGTCGTTATGTAGAATCTCTGGGCCTGGTGAAGCTACCATACTCTTTATGATGTCATAATCAGTAACTGGTCTGGCCACGCTTGTTGTGATGTCATAATGCTTGTTGTGATGTCATAATGTGTAGAATCTGGATGAGGCTAACATCTTGTGATGTCATAATGAAGAATGTGGGACACCTGTGTCAGTCTTAGTCTGGCTCAAAATGTGCTCACGCAAGCAACGCCGAGTGGAGACAGAAGAAATGGAGGTTATTTTGGCTAAGCGCCGAACAATAGAGATGGACATAGTAGAGGATATGGAGGTCGGGGAAAGGCAGTACCCCGATGATATTGAAATGGAAGATCTAGAACAAACATACCAATTTGACCAGGACGGGGACTGCATCATGACAGATGTCAGCGTCCCCAAACAGTGGAACACAAAATAAGGTGCAGGAATCTCTTATTGTGATTTATTGTTAAATCCTGGAATGCTTGAATTTACATTGTTTTCTTCTATAGGATCTGGCTGCACAGACCGTGCGTTTTCTTCCTGGGAGATAACATACTGTAATGCATGGGAAGAAAAACATCTCACAGACATCACCATCTACATAGCAAGAATTTACAGAAAACTTAATTTTAAAAAAATATCTTTTAATAAATATGTGTTCTTTTGTTCATTATTTGAATGCTGTTTTCACTGTTTGGGGGTTTAATTGAGCAATTGTGCATAGTCATTTCTTTCTAGGGGCATCCTAAGGGGCATAACTACTTTGTCGGAGTACAAACGGGGCATAACTGTTGTGAAGGGGGCACTAAGGGATAAAAACTAAGGTGTGGGAGCACAAGGGGTGCAAGAGTGTTTAGATGGTAGAGGCATAGATTTGCCTCCTTAGATTTTTCAACAGGGATATCCTTTTGAATTCTTTTGAGGACAGGAGGATGTTCATTGAGGAGGATATGGAGGAAGTGGATAAGCACTAGAGATGAGCGAGCACTAAAATGCTCGGGTGTTCGTTATTCGAGTCGAATTTTTCCCGATGCTCGGGTGCTCGTTTCGAATAACGAACCCCATTAAAGACTCGAGCATTTTTTGCAGGGGACCAAGGCTCTGCCTAGGGAAGGCTGGGTGAAAACCTGGAAACATCAGAAAATGATGGAAACACCACGGAAATGGACAGGAAACAGCAGGGGCAGCATGCATGGATGCCTCTGAGGCTGCCTAATCCCACCATTACCCCAAATTCTCAGGCAACAGCCTGGTGGTGACCCTCAAGGCAATTGTGCTCACCCAGACCATAAAAATTTATCGTGGCCCTGTATGGCTGTGACTACAGAGTGACCGAGTTACACTGCGGGAGCAGGCGAAGCACATAAAAATTTATCGTGGCCCTGTATGGCTGTGACTACAGAGTGAACGAGTTACACTGCGGGAGCAGGCGAAGCACATTAAAATTTATCGTGGCCCTGTATGGCTGTGACTACAGAGTGACCGAGTTACACTGCGGGAGCAGGCGAAGCACATTAAAATTTATCGTGGTCCTGTATGGCTGTGACTACAGAGTGACCGAGTCCCCACTTATAATCTGGTGTTTGGTCCAAAACCCCCGAAAACAAGAATCTCAATACAAACACCAAAGGCTCAAATAAATACAAGTTTATTAAATATGTAATCCATTAATATAGTAAAAATCCCATATAACACAATAGGGATGTACATAAAATACATGAAAAAGTATCAGCAGTGATAGGAGTGCACAACAGATGAGGAGACTCACTGATTTAGTAGGACGTGGACAAAGAAACTGCTATATTATATGTCTCATAAGGATGAAACTAGTAAGCCCATCAAGCTATGAAGACCCTATAGAAATGTCGTTGAAAAGTGCTTAGTGCAATAAATGAACAACTACAGGGACTAACTCACAGAATAATGGCCAGAGCTCCATATACCATCCAATAGATCAAGTAACATAACCAGTTAATACATAAGTAAAAAAATACCGACCAGTGTGTCTCCAGCCCCAACGCACTTTTCGCCTGGATTGGCTTCCTCAGGGGATAACATGCTTCAACATTTAAATCATATTTATAGCCGTAGAGATGACACGCACCTGTGGCATTACTGACCCAGTGATGAAAATGGCTCCCATCGGAAATTTGCGTGCGTTCCAACCTGGAACGCATCGCGTCATTTCCTACTTCCTGTCTCTGCAGAACTTTGCCTAAGTTAGCCAAACCTAGTCCAACCTTATATACATATTACAGATATATGACTGCAAGATACCTGAAAACCGATCCAGTCAAATACTAGAAGGAAATTCGAATATCTCGGAGCGTCTCTGGTCTCGCGACATCCGCGAACGTACATCTCACGTGACATTCGAAGCAAGAGCGGTTGATTTAACCAGGAGGTTTAAAATGCGAGGTTACCATGAATCCATATTAAAAAGAAGTTATGTGAGGGCAAAACAATCAAACAGAGAATTTATGTTATCACAACCCCCGAGAAAAAAGGAAGGGAATGAACAGGTGGTACGACTGATTATGTCCTACAATTCAGGTCACAAACAATTCATGAATGTCCTACGGAAGCACTGGGATGTTCTAAGGATTGATCAAACGTTGAAACAATACTTACCGGGATCACCTGCTATAACCTTTAGACGAGAAAGAAATCTCCGTGATTTACTGGTTCGTAGCCACTATCAGGGTGTAGATCCGAAACAAGCCTTTGGTTTAAAAGGCCCGAAATGGGGATGTCGACCGTGTGGCAAATGTGTCACTTGCCCGAATATCGAACGGATAGAGACATTCAGTAATTGGTCAGGAAGAAAGGAATTTAAGATTACACATGCTATTTCATGTACTACAATGGGGGTAATATGCTGCGAGGTGCCCGTGTAACCTGCTTTATGTAGGCTTAACTACTCGAGAATTGAGACGAAGAACAAGAGAACATGTTCTTGGAATCCAAGCAGCGAAGGAAGAACGTGACCTACGAAATTGAAAACTCTACCTAGACACTTCAAGCTACACCACAACTGCGATGGTTCCTTGCTGAAGGTAAGAGGGATCGACCGTATCCTTATAGGTGGGAGGGGGGCCATTGGAAAAAACTCCTGGCTCAGCGAGAGGTCAAATGGATTTTTACATTGGATAAGATTGTCCCACATGGGCTTAATGAAAATGTGAGCTACGCCCCCTTTTTATGAGAGTGATCATGTGTGATCATTTGGTTGTGTGTCCCAGTTATGTATGTACCTTGGATACTTTGTTTCTATAGATTTAGGTATGCATCAACCTATGGAGTTGGAAGGATACTTTGTACGTTATTATTTTAACAGATGGGTGTTGTTTGTTTTGTATATTCATATATTTCTTATTTTTCTTTTTCTTTTTTCTTTCCGCTCTTTTTGCAATCTTATTGGCAGTCTGTGGCGTGTTTTGGAGGAATGGGATGGTTTGTCTTCAGAAGATAAAAGGACACTGATGGAAGATGTTTGAAGAGACTTTTATGTTGATCTGCTCTGGGAAACGTTTTTTTATTGATAGTGATATATCTTGTGTATAAAATCAAATACATTATTGAGTAGTGGTTGTAATGAGGGGATGAATGCCGCTCTATGATGTGCACTATTATTGCTATGTATGTTTTTATTTGATGGTTTTAAATAATTATGTTTGATTATATGCTTTCTAGAGGATGCCTATGAAATTCAAGCACTCACTATGCATGATCACGTGTGTCACTGGGGTTTTCACTTTCACTATCACGTGTGTTTGTCTATATTTATTCATGTTCACTATTTATTATATTATTTAATCATTATTTGTATTATCTATATTATTTATTTATTGGATCACTTAGCATTTATGGTCGTCTTATGTTTGTATACATTTCACATGTTGTACACACACACTCACATATTTTGGTATAATATTTACATATTGTAATATTTACATATTGTAATAATCTATAATATTTACACTAATTGGAGTCATCACGTGTAGGCATGAGGTAGCGGCATGTCCTTATCATTTGAGTACCATAAACAGTAATGTTGGTGTTGCTGTCTTCTCTTCTGTCGAAGTTAGTCCATTCATGTTATGTATCTGTGGAACGCATATGCGTTCCATGGGACGGACTACGATCCTTTGATAATTTTGAATATTATGTGATCAAAGATGTAGGCAACCCCTTCCGAACCATGATTCGTTGTATATTCCTCCAAATATTTCATACTGACTAGATGACCATTCAGTAGTCTAACCTATATTTGAATACTGAGCGAGATCTCCATTAGAAGAGGTGGAACGCATTTTGCGTTCCACAAGATATGACAATGGTCACGTGAGATGTACGTTCGCGGACGGCGCGAGACCAGAGACGCTCCGAGATATTCGAATTTCCTTCTAGTATTTGACTGGATTGGTTTTCAGGTATCTTGCAGTCATATATCTGTAATATGTATATAAGGTTGGACTAGGTTTGGCTAACTTAGGCGAAGTTCTGCAGAGACAGGAAGTAGGAAATGACGCGATGCGTTCCAGGTTGGAACGCACGCAAATTTCCGATGGGAGCCATTTTCATCACTGGGTCAGTAATGCCACAGGTGCGTGTCATCTCTACGGCTATAAATATGATTTAAATGTTGAAGCATGTTATCCCCTGAGGAAGCCAATCCAGGCGAAACGTGCGTTGGGGCTGGAGACACACTGGTCGGTATTTTTTTTACTTATGTATTAACTGGTTATGTTACTTGATCTATTGGATGGTATATGGAGCTCTGGCCATTATTCTGTGAGTTAGTCCCTGTAGTTGTTCATTTATTGCACTAAGCACTTTTCAACGACATTTCTATAGGGTCTTCATAGCTTGATGGGCTTACTAGTTTCATCCTTATGAGACATATAATATAGCGGTTTCTCTGTCCACGTCCTACTAAATCAGTGAGTCTCCTCATCTGTTGTGCACTCCTATCACTGCTGATACTTTTTCATGTATTTTATGCACATCCCTATTGTGTTATATGGGATTTTTTACTATATTAATGGATTACATATTTAATAAACTTGTATTTATTTGAGCCTTTGGTGTTTGTATTGAGATTCCTGTTTTCGGGGGTGGTACAGAGTGACCGAGTTACACTGCAGGACCAGGCGAAGCACATAAAAATCTATCGTGGCCCTGTATGGCTGTGACTACAGAGTGACCGAGTTATACTGCGGGAGCAGGTGAAGCACATAAAAATTTATCGTGGCCATGTTTGGCTGTGACTACAGAGTGACCGAGTTACACTGCCGGAGCAGGTGAAGCACATAAAAATTTATCGTGGCCCTGTATGGCTATGACTACAGAGTGACCGAGTTACACTGCGGGAGCAGACGAAGCACATAAAAATTTATCGTGGCCCTGTATGGCTGTGACTACAGAGCGACCGAGTTACACTGCGGGAGCAGGCGAAGCACATTAAAATTTATTGTGGCCCTGTATGGCTGTGACTACAGAGTGACCGAGTTACACTGCGGGAGCAGGCGAAGCACATTAAAATTTATTGTGGCCCTGTATGGCTGTGACTACAGAGTGACCGAGCTACACTGCAGGAGCAGGCAAAGCACATTAAAATTTATCGTGGCCCTGTATGGCTGTGACTACAGAGTGACCGAGTTACACTGCGGGAGCAGGCGAAGCACATAAAAATTTAGCGTGACCCTGTATGGCTGTGACTACAGAGTGACCGAGTTACACTGCGGGAGCAGGCGAAGCACATTAAAATTTATCATGGACCTGTATGGCTGTGACTACAGAGTGACGAGTTACACTGCGGGAGCAGGCGAAGCACATTAAAATTTATCATGGCCCTGTATGGCTGTGACTACAGAGTGACCGAGTTACACTGCAGGAGCAGGCGAAGCACATAAAAATTTATCGTGGCCCTGTATGGCTGTGACTACAGAGTGACTGAGTTACACTGCGGGAGCAGGCGAAGCACATAAAAATTTAGCGTGACCCTATATGGCTGTGACTACAGAATGACCGAGTTACACTGCAGGAGCAGGCGAAGCACATGAAAATTTATCGTGGCCCTGTATGGCTGTGACTACAGAGTGACCGAGTTACACTGCGGGAGCAGGCGAAGCACATAAAAATTTAGCATGACCCTGTATGGCTGTGACTACAGAGTGACCGAGTTACACTGCAGGAGCAGGCGAAGCACATAAAAATTTAGTGTGACCCTGTATGGCTGTGACAACAGAGTGACCGAGTTACACTGCAGGAGCAGGCGAAGCACATAAAAATTTATCGTGGCCCTGTATGGCTGTGACTACAGAATGACCGAGTTACACTACGAGAGCAGGCGAAGCACATAAAAATTTAGCGTGACCCTGTATGGCGGCGGTGACAACAGAGTGATCGAGTTAGACTGAGGTAGCAGGTGAACCACCCAAAAATTTAGCCTGACAGCATGGCGGTGACACCACCAATGCCTTTGTCCGACTGAGATTGCAGTCAAATGGCTGTAGGTGAGCCTCCCAAAAAATTTTTTTGGGAGTGTCTGAAGTTGACCCTCCGAAAAAATTATTTTTTTGTGTCTGTGGTTGACAATCCTGAAAAATTGTTTGGAGAGAGGGCCTGTAGATGGCCCTCCAGAAACATTGTCTTAAAAGAGTGCCAGTTGGCCCTCTAAAAAATTCCCTTTTGGGTCAGCGTTTGGCAATGAAGAGGAGGAGGAGGAGTGGAGGAGAGGAATCGGATACATAAGGAATCTTATTCTTTAGCTGCTTTCCCCCGGAGGAGATTTGAATTCCGGTGAAATCCAGGCTTTGTTCATTTTAATAAGCGTCAGCCTGTCAGCGCTGTCAGTTGACAGGCGTGTACGCTTATCGGTGATGACGCCACCAGCTGCACTGAATACCCGCTCTGACAACACGTTAGCGGCAGGGCAGGCCAGTACCTCCAAGGCGTACAGCGCCAGTTCAGGCCACGTGTCCAGCTTTGAAACCCAGTAGTTGTATGGAGCAGAGTGATCACGCAGGACGTTGGTATGGTCAGCTAGGTACTCCCTCACCATCTTTCTATACAGCTCCCCCCTACTCTGCCTAGACTGGGGGTAGGTGACAGTGTCTTTCTGGGGTGACATAAAACTGGCAAAGGCCTTGGAGAGCGTTCCCCT
Source organism: Rhinella marina (assembly GCA_900303285.1). Lineage (NCBI taxonomy): Eukaryota > Metazoa > Chordata > Amphibia > Anura > Bufonidae > Rhinella > Rhinella marina. Next base: position 63,794 of record ONZH01012869.1, read on the forward strand.
GCCAGTGCTGGACAAGCTGCCTGCTCGCCTCCTCTCCCCCGCTACTTGGCCCACAGAACCACGCCCTCTGCCGCTAGCGGCGTCAGATGGGAAGGATTGTTTCAGCTTGTGCACCAGGGCCTGTTGATATTGATTCACTCTCATACTCCTTTCCTCTACAGGGATGAGAGTGGAAAGGTTCTGCTTGTACTGTGGGTCCAGGAGTGAACACCCAGTAATCGGTGTTTGAAAAAATGCTTCTAACGCGAGGGTCACGGGATAGGCAGCCTAACATGAAGTCTGCCATGTGCCCCAGAGTCCCAACACACAAGAATTCCCTCTCCTCACTGGCCTGACTCTCCATTTCCTCCTCCTCTTCAGCCCATACACGCTCAAGAGTTAAGAAGGACTGAGCATTGGTACCCTCTTCTGTCTCGCCAACATTCTCCTCCTCTTCCTCCTCATTCTCATCCCCCTCCTCCAATACGCGCTGAGAAACAGACCGGATGGTGCTCTGGCTATCAAGTGACGTATCTTCTTCCCCCATCTCCTGTGACAAGCGCAAAGCTTTTGACTTCATGCTGAGCAGTGAGTTTCTCAACAGGCAAAGCAGCGGGATGGTGAGGCTGATAATGGCGGCATCGCTGCTGACCATCTGTGTTGACTCCTCAAATTTGCTCAACACCTGACAGATATCAGACATCCACGTCCACTCCTCGTTGTAGACTTGAGGAAACTGACTGACCTGACTACCAGTTCTGGTGGAAGTTGACATCTGGCAATCTACAATCACTCTGCGCTGCTGGTAAACTCTGGATAACATGTTTAATGTCGAATTCCATGTCGTGGGCAAGTCGCACAACAGTCGGTGAGCTGGCAGTTGTAGGTGCCGCTGCGCTGCCCTGAGAGTGGCATCATCTGTGGTTGACTTGCGGAAATACGCACAGATGCGGCGCACTTTGGTGAGCAAATCTGACAAATTGGGGCATGTCTTGAGGAACCGCTGAACTATGAGACTGAACACGTGGGCCAGGCATGGCACATGTGTCAGTCTGCCGAGTTGCAGAGCCGCCACCAGGTTACGCCCATTGTCACACACAACCATGCCTGGCTTGAGGTTTAGCGGTGCCAGCCACAGATCGGTCTGCGCCGTGATGTCCTGTAACAGCTCTTGGGCGGTGTGCCTTTTGTCACCTAAGCTCGGCAGTTTGAGCACCCACGGCACTGCTGCTGGGCCTAGAGCTACCGACTGAAGTCGCTGTGCCCACGGATGGTAATTCGGAAGAGGAGGAGGAGGAGGAGGGGTTGGAGGAAGAGGCATAGTACATCTGAGAAACCGTGACCGAGGTAGGCCCCGCAATCCTCGGTGTGGGCAGTACATGAGCGGCCCCAGGGTCAGACTCGGTCCCAGCCTCCACCAAGTTAACCCAATGTGCCGTTAGTGAGATATAGTGTCCCTGCCCGGCAGCACTTGTCCATGTGTCAGTGGTTAGGTGGACCTTATCACTAACCGCGTTGTTCAGGGCACGGATGATGTTCTCTGACACGTGCTAGTGTAGGGCTGGGACGGCACATTGGGAAAAATAGTGGCGGCTGGGGACCAAGTACCAAGGGACAGCCACCGCCATCAGGTTGCGGAAAGCTTCAGTCTCTACCAGTCTATAGGGCAGTATCTCCAGGCTCAACAATTTGGAGATGTGGACGTTTAGGGCTTGTGCATGTGGGTTGCTGGAATTGTATTTGCGCTTGCGCTCAAATGTCTGCTGCCAAGACAGATGAACGCTGCGCTGGGACACATTGGTGGAGGTTGTGGAGGATCGTGGAGGTGAAGGGATGGTTGTAGGGCGGGAGGCGCTCGTGCCGGGGTCCTGGGCGGGGGGTTGACTCGCCAAGCCAGCATGTGACACAGGGGAAGGGGCAGTGGTGTGACCCACAGGAGGTGAACGCCCTTGGTTCCACTGAGTCGGGTGTTTAGCACTCATATGCCTGCGCATGCTGGTAATGGTTAGGCTGGTAGTGGTGGCTCCCCTGCTGACCCTGGTGTGGCACAGGTTGCACACCACAGTCCATCGGTCATCCTCACTTTCTTTAAAAAACCTCCAGACTTGCGAACATCTAGGCCTCGGCACGGGAGCTTGACTCCGTGAAACAGTTGCTGATCTACCTGCTCTGGCCCTGCTTCTCCCTCTGGCCACCCCACTGCCTCTTCCAACCTGTTCTGGTGCTGCACTTGCCTCCCCCTCAGAAGCACTGTCTTGAGTTGGATTACCAACCCAGCTCGGGTCAGTCACCTCATCATCCACCAGCTCTTCCTCCAATTCCTCACTCTGCTCCCCCCTCGGACTTACTGCCCAGACAACAACGTCACTTTCTGACAACCGTGTCTCATCATCATCATCATCATCCGACACCTCTTCACGCACTACTTGCACAAGTCCACACTCTCATCACCCACAGACTGTGAAAGTTCTAAATTTTGGGCATCGGGACAGAGCAACTGCTCAGGTTGCTGTTGAACAGTGGTTTGTGTCTCTGGGTAGGGTCCTGAAAAGAGTTCCTGTGAGTCCTGACACGTGAAGTGTCTTCTAGTTATCAATAAACTACGTATCTGTAGTTTTTTAGTTATATTTTCATATTGTCAAGTATGTGTTTATATCTGAGTTCACACAAACTAGTCATGGCAGTATATTTTTTATAAGTTTGCGTGGGAATAGTGTTTAGGGGTGTAATAAAACAGAGATCTGGATGCATTTCAGGCTGGAACGCAAGCCAGTTGTTTCTATGTGTGCGCGCGTCCGGTTTCTAGTGCAGTATAACGTAAGGTCATCCCCATCTGGACGTACTTCCGGGATGAAGTGAATTGGAACGCATGGTGGAACGCACCAGCGCCCGGACCGGAAGTGGGAGATGACGCACTTCCGGTGGCGCGCGACACGCGGAATACAGGCGTACACACGGGGGTAAGGCGGCAATTGGGATCTGGCCACTACCCCTGCTGTCTCCCTATCACAGCCTACCCCTATCTATTTAAGAGGGTGGTCGCCCCCATAACATTGCTGACCATAGCCATTGGGATCCACACGCGTCAGGGATGTCAGGTCACGTGAGTTGTGTATCTACCGGACTTTGTATATCGGTGAATTAACCCGACTATTACTTTATTTATGCTTACCTGCACATTGTCTATTGTGGATTCATTTGTGTATTAGAGTTATTGAGTCTCCATGTTTTGTCCCCTGATGAACCCTCAATGAATAGCGAGGGGGAAACGCGTTGGGCCACAGGATGTTGTATGTACTAGTGTAGGGGCAATTACAGGAATATCAGGGATAGGAACGGGGACGGAGTACTACTACCATCAAGTTGTAACTCCGGGCTGAGCTTGGCTGAGGGCCCATTACTAGGGTCAGCCTAGGGGTTCATTTTGTGGTCTCCTCCTCTCCTCCTGGCTACACATATACTTCCTTTATATGCCTTTACATAGGTTACTTTGGTGACAATTCGTTTGTAGTTTTTTATTTAGAATTTTTCATTAAAAGTTAAATTTTAGTCTTGCCTTCTGTGATTGTAGTTTGGTTTATCAAGACGGATTTTGGAGGGACACATTACCGTGTCATCCAGTTAGTCTGTGTTCCTGTGAGTATGCCTGATCTGAATCCATACTTTCCGTGGGCGGGGGCAGGCTGGGGGGAAGGAGATTGAGCTGGAGGAGACAGAGGTCTACTCCCTTTGCTAGCGTGGGTGGCATGCGTGGAAGACTGGGTGGTGGATAAATTACTGGACGCATTGTCCGCTATCCACGTCATCACCTGTTCGCACTGTTGTGGTTTCAATAGTGGTGTACCACGTGAACCAGTAAGTTGCGAGATGAAGCTAGAGAGCGAAACTCTGCGGCGTTCCACTGCTCCCTCATCAACATGTACTGTGTCAACCTGTCCAGGACCATGGCCTCTGCCCCCTACACTACTTGAGCGCCCATGTCCACGCCCTCGTCCTCGACCCTTAGCCCTTGGGTTCAACATTTTGTATGTTCACTGCACTGTATGATATATAACTGAGAGAAAAAACGTAGTCTTTAGACGGCGGCTATTGTACCGCAAACCACTCAATTTTTCACTGCAATGTATGATATATAACTGAGAGGAAAAACGTATATTTTCTACACTCCGGCTAGTGTGCAGCACACGACAGAATTTTGCACTGCACTGTATAATATATAACTGAGAGGAAAAACGTATATTTTCTACACTCCGGCTAGTGTGCAGCACACGACAGAATTTTGCACTGCACTGTATAATATATAACTTAGAGGAAAAACGTATATTTTCTACACTCCGGCTACTGTGCAGCACACGACAGAAATTTTTCACTGCACTGTATAATATATAACTGAGAGGATAAACGTGTATTTTATACACTCCAGCTAGTGTGCAGCAAACGACAGACTTTTTCACTGCACTGTATAATATATAACTGAGAGGAAAAACTTATATTTTCTACACTCCGGCTAGTGTGCAGCACACGACAGAAATATTTCACTGCACTGTATAATATATAACTGAGAGGAAAAACTTATATTTTCTACACTCCGGCTAGTGTGCAGCACATGACAGAATTTTTCACTGCACTGTATAATATATAACTGAGAGGAAAAACTTATATTTTCTACACTCCGGCTAGTGTGCAGCACACGACAGAAATTTTTCACTGCACTGTATAATGTATAACTGAGAGGAAAAATGTATATTTTCTACACTCCGGCTAGTGTGCAGCACACAACAGAATTTTGCACTGCACTGTAGTATATATGACTGAGAGGAAAAATGTATATTTTCTACACTCCGGCTAGTGTGCAGCACACGACAGAATTTTTCACTGCACTGTAGTATATATGTAGTGACTGAGAGGAAAAATGTATATTTTCTACACTCCGGCTAGTGTGCAGCACACGACAGAAATTTTTCACTGCACTGTATAATGTATAACTGAGAGGAAAAACATATATTTTCTACACTCCAGCTAGTGTGCAGCACACGACACAATTTCGCACTACACTGTAGTATATATGACTGAGAGGAAAAACGTAGTCTTTAGACGGCGGCTATTGCACCGCAAACCACTCAATTTTTCACTGCACTGTATAATATATGACTGAGAGGAAAAACGTATATTTTATACACTCCAGCTAGTGTGCAGCACACGACAGAAATTTTTCACTGCACTGTATAATATACACTCACCGGCCACTTTATTAGGTACACCATGCTAGTAACGGGTTGGACCCCCTTTTGCCTTCAGAACTGCCTCAATTCTTCGTGGCATAGATTCAACAAGGTGCTGGAAGCATTCCTCAGAGATTTTGGTCCATATTGACATGATGGCATCATACAGTTGCCGCAGATTTGTCGGCTGCACATCCATGATGCGAATCTCCCGTTCCACCACATCCCAAAGATGCTCTATTGGATTGAGATCTGGTGACTGTGGAGGCCATTTGAGTACAGTGAACTCATTGTCATGTTCAAGAAACCAGTCTGAGATGATTCCAGCTTTATGACATGGCGCATTATCCTGCTGAAAGTAGCCATCAGATGTTGGGTACATTGTGGTCATAAAGGGATGGACATGGTCAGCAACAATACTCAGGTAGGCTGTGGCGTTGCAACGATGCTCAATTGGTACCAAGGGGCCCAAAGAGTGCCAAGAAAATATTCCCCACACCATGACACCACCACCACCAGCTTGAACCGTTGATACAAGGCAGGATGGATCCATGCTTTCATGTTGTTGACGCCAAATTCTGACCCTACCATCCGAATGTCGCAGCAGAAATCGAGACTCATCAGACCAGGCAACGTTTTTCCAATCTTCTACTGTCCAATTTCGATGAGCTTGTGCAAATTGTAGCCTCAGTTTCCTGATCTTAGCTGAAAGGAGTGGCACCCGGTGTGGTCTTCTGCTGCTGTAGCCCATCTGCCTCAAAGTTCGACGTACTGTGCATTCAGAGATGCTCTTCTGCCTACCTTGGTTGTAACGGGTGGCAATTTGAGTCACTGTTGCCTTTCTATCAGCTCGAACCAGTCTGCCCATTCTCCTCTGACCTCTGGCATCAACAAGGCATTTCCGCCCACAGAACTGCCGCTCACTGGATGTTTTTTCTTTTTCGGACCATTCTCTGTAAACCCTAGAGATGGTTGTGCGTGAAAATCCCACTAGATCAGCAGTTTCTGAAATACTCAGACCAGCCCTTCTGGCACCAACAACCATGCCACGTTCAAAGGCACTCAAATCACCTTTCTTCCCCATACTGATGCTCGGTTTGAACTGCAGGAGATTGTCTTGACCATGTCTACATGCCTAAATGCACTGAGTTGCCGCCATGTGATTGGCTGATTAGAAATTAAGTGTTAACGAGCAGTTGGACAGGTGTACCTAATTAAGTGGCCGGTGAGTGTATAACTGAGAGGAAGAACTTATATTTTCTACACTCCAGCTAGTGTGCAGCACACGACAGAATTTTGCACTGCACTGTAGTATATATGACTGAGAGGAAAAATGTATATTTTCTACACTCCGTCTAGTGTGCAGCACACGACAGAATTTTTCACTGCACTGTATAATATATAACTGAGAGGAAAAATGTATATTTTCTACACTCCAGCTAGTGTGCAGCACACGACAGAATTTTGCACTGCACTGTAGTATATATGACTGAGAGGAAAAATGTATGTTTTCTACACTCCGGCTAGTGTGCAGCACACGACAGAATTTTTCACTGCACTGTATAATATATAACTTAGAGGAAAAACTTATATTTTCTACACTCCGGCTAGTGTGCAGCACACGACAGAATTTTTCACTGCACTGTATAATATATAACTGAGAGGATAAACGTATATTTTATACAATCCGGCTAGTGTGCAGCAAATGACAGAATTTTTCACTGCACTGTATAATATATAACTGAGAGGAAAAACTTATATTTTCTACACTCCAGCTACTGTGCAGCACATGACAGAATTTTTCACTGCACTGTATAATATATAACTGAGAGGAAAAACTTATATTTTCTACACTCCAGCTAGTGTGCAGCACACGACACAATTTCGCACTGCACTGTAGTATATATGACTGAGAGGAAAAACGTAGTCTTTAGACGGCGGCTATTGCACCGCAAACCACTCAATTTTTCACTGCACTGTATAATATATAACTGAGAGGAAAAACTTATATTTTCTACACTCCGGCTAGTGTGCAGCACACGACAGAATTTTTCACTGCACTGTATAATATATAACTGAGAGGAAAAACTTATATTTTCTACACTCTGGCTAGTGTGCAGCACACGACAGAAATTTTTCACTGCACTGTATAATATATAACAGAGGAAAAACTTATATTTTCTACACTCCAGCTAGTGTGCAGCACACGACAGAAATTTTTCACTGCATTGTATAATGTATAACTTAGAGGAAAAACCTATATTTTCTACACTCCAGCTAGTGTGTAGCACACGACAGAATTTTTTTACTGCACTGTATAATGTATAACTGAGAGGAAAAACGTATATTTTCTACACTGCAGCTAGTGTGCAGCACACGACACAATTTCGCACTGCACTGTAGTATATATGACTGAGAGGAAAAACGTAGTCTTTAGACGGCGGCTATTGCACCGCAAACCACTCAATTTTTCACTGCACTGTAGGATATATAAAAAAACGTAATCCCTGGACTGACGCTACTGTACAGTACACTACATAATTGTTCAGTGGACTGTAGTGTATAGAAATGACAGAAAAACGTATTCCCTAGAATGACCTACTGTACAGCACACTACATAATTGTTCACTGGACTGTAGTGTATAGAAATGACAGAAAAACGTATTCCCTAGACTGACGCTACTGTACAGTACACTACATAATTGTTCACTGGACTGTAGTGTATAGAAATTACAGAAAAACATATTCCCTAGACTGACGCTACTGTACAGTACACTACATAATTGTTCACTGGACTGTAGTGTATAGAAATGACAGAAAAACGTATTCACTAGACTGCACTACAGATCTCAACAAGCCAAGGTACAGCAGCAGCAAAAATTAGTAATTTGGGCAATTTATTTTGGGTCTGTGTAGACCACGTGCTGTCCCTTCTGCCACCAGTCACTGTGTACAGTTTGCAGCCAAGATGGCGGTAGCTGCACTACAAGTCCCAGCCAGCAGCCTGGAGAAGACCAAAAAAAAAAAAAAGGTGCTTGTAGCCCTTAGAAGGGCTGTTGGGTTCTTTGTGGGTGATTCCTGCCTAACCAACATCTAAATTCAGGCCCTAACACTCTCCCTGACAGACAGCAGCTCTATCCCTAATCTCATGAAGACGGCGTATGACGCGAGCAGCGCAGGACCAGATTCTTATATTCCCAGGTCATCTGATCTGGCCAGCCAATCCCTGCTATCGACTTTTAGGGGCCCCACGTGATGCTAGGAGGTACCAAAGACTCTCCTGCATGTTGATTGGCTGAAAAAAGGCGCCTAACATGCAGGAAGAGGAAGTTGCCATTTTCTCGAGGATCACGATATGCTCGTCCGAGTAGCGAGCATATGCGAATACCCTAATGCTCGAACGAGCATCAAGCTTGGACGAGCATGTTCACTCATCTCTAATAAGCACTTGTGGGGTCATTTATGAAACTGGTGTAAAGTAGAACTGGCTTAGTTGCCCAATTCAACCATTCAGATTCCACCTTTTATTTTCCAAAGGAGCTATAAAAAAAAAGTGAAAGGTGGAATCTGATTGGTTGCTATGGGCAACTAAGCCAGTCCTACCTTACACCAGTTTGATAAATGACCCCATTGGTGTGGGAACCAGACCAACACAAATGTGGAAGTGTCAAACCATCTGGCCTTGTTGTGGTGTAAGCTTGCCACCCTCGCACCCGTATGATGATGAAGACGACCCCTCTTCATCTGACTCACATGTGCGATCAGCTAAATCATCATCCACTACTGTCTGCTCGTCACTTCCCCTGAGCCATATGTGGTCTGACTAGTGCTTTGTAAAGTGGCAGGGCTATGTTCTTATCATGGGCATCTATGTTCCTTTTGATGCATCACATAATCTTATTGGCCTTGGCAGCAGTTGACACTGGTTTCTACAGTAAAATTTGCTGTTCACTAAGTCCTTTTCCATGTCAATGTTACCCAGTGTTTTACCATTTAGTATGTTCTGGTGACTTGCATTATTCCTTCCTATGTGCATAACCTTACATTTGTCAGTGTTAAATCTCATCTGCTACTTCTCTGCCAAGCCTCCAATCTATCCAGATCCATCTGTAGCAGTATACTGTCCTATGTAGTATATATACAGTATACTGTCCTCATCTGTGTTAATTACTTTAGGTTACTTTCACATTCGCATTAGTGGGGTCCGGCAGACTGCATGGAGTAAAACCCCCCCTTTAATAACAACTAAGCCCACTTAACCCTTTCAGTACCGGAGGTTTTTTCGGTCATGCATTTTCGTTTTGCGCTCCCTGCCTTCAAACAGCCATAACTCTTTTATTTTTCTGTTCACATAGCTGTATGAGGGCTTGTTTTTTGCAGGATAAGTTGTACTTTCCAATGCCACCATTTAATATTGCATACGGTGTAGTGGGAAGCAGGAAAAAAATTCCAAACCGGGTGAAATTGCAAAAAAACGCTATTCCGCTACAGTTCTACGGGTTTCTTATTTACAGCGTTCAATGTGCATTAAAACTGACCCGTTATTTTCATTCTACTGGTCAGTACGAATCCGGCAATACCTAATATGTATAGTTTTTCCTGCGTTTTGATAGTGAAAAAAATTAGAAAGTTGCCCTTTTTTTTTTTTTTTTTTTCCTTGTCATATCTTGACCCCTATAACTTTTTGGTACTTATGTGTACAGAGCTGTATGGGGGCTCATTTTTTGCGGGACAATCTGAAGATTTTATTAATACCATTCTGGGGTGTGTATGACTTTTTGATCACTTTTTATTTAATTTTTTTTAGAAAAAAAAAGCGACAAAAAACGGCAAATCGCCATTTGGACGCTTTTTTCCGCCACACAATTCGCCGTATTGGATTTTTTTTTTTATATTTTAAAAGTACGGGCGTTTTCGGTCACGGTGATACCCATGATGTCTATATTTAGTGTTATTTAGGTATTTATTTTTTACTTATACGGAAAGGGGGGTGATTTGAACTTTTATATCTTTTTTATTTTTTATATATTTTTTAACATTTTTTTTAAATTTTTTTTTTACTATTTGAATGCTCAAATATGAGCTTATATATTGTGGCTTTTTAATTTTCGTCCAAAAGCAAATATGACGATTAGCAACCAGATCACTCCAAATGTTCAAAGCCACCCCGATATGGAACAACTTGAGAAGGGTCAAATTTTTACACAAACCACTCTCTCGCCAGACCTCTGGCCAAGCGGATGCGCACCAACGGGAACCCAGGATAGCGCCAAATCCGACGGCGCCCGCTGCATCAGTAAAAAGCGACAAATCCTGATTGGTTATCAGCTCCGCCTGACAACAAGTATGTTCATTATAGGTGCGCAAAAAATCCCTCCACACACGCAGATCCTTCTTTAACTGTCTCGTAATCCGGTGAGAAGGTAATCTTGCACCCCCAGTAGCCAGCGATAGTCGTTGTGAAAAAACTCAACCCATGGGCATAACTCTGCAGGCGAAAACCAACAAACCCAACAAGGACTTCAACTGTTGAAGAGTCACTTTCGAGGCAGAGCAAAAACCTTCAACCAACCCCAACAACCTCTCAAGTTTCTCTTGCGGCAACCGAAAAACCATCTCAGCCATGTCAAGTTCGATACCTAAAAAAGACAATGACGTTGATGGACCTTCAGTTTTTTCCGCCGACAAAGGGACCCCAAAACGATGCATCAAAAAACGGAAAATATCCAACAAGTAACAACAAAAACCACTACCGGGGGGACCGACAAACAAAAAATCATCAAGGTAATGCAACACCGCCGATGACCCTGTTTCATACCGAACCACTCACTCCAAGAATGTGCTGAACATCTAAAGGTAGTGGCACGAAATAGAACAGCCCATCTGCAAACAAATACCATAATAATAGGCCCCATCGATCATGCAACCCAACAAATGGAAACAATCCGGGTGAACCGGTAGCAAACGGAAAGCCGATTCAATGTCCGTCTTGGCCAGAAGGGCTTCCCGGCCCATACGACGCACCAACATCATCAGTCAGTCAAAAGACACATAGGCCGCCGATGCCTCTTCTTTCGAAATACCATCATTCACCGACTCACCTTTCGGGTAGGACAGGTGATGAATAAGACGAAACTTTCCTACCTCCTTTTTGGGAAACCCGCAAGTTGAAAAACGGGGGGGGGGGGGGGGGAATAGGCCAGCAATCCTACCCAACTCCACTTCCTTATGGATCTTATCCTGCAGGACCTGGGGGTGTTCAAAAGCTGACTTCAAATTGGGGGCGGCCGTAGAGGCCCAACTGAACGTAAAAGGAATAAAGAAACCAAACGAGAAACCCATACGGATACACTCAGCACCCTCAACCTTAGGATGCTCACCGGCGTCCTTCTGCCCACCCCCAACTGGGGGCTTAGGCAGCTGGCCGGGGGCACTGGGGCACCTGGACACCGAATGAGCCCCACCGCAGGTGGAGCACTCATGTTTAAAACGGCACAATCCATAAAACCTACAGTGTCCTTCGTTAAACAACCAGCAGGTGCCCGGACGTTTAACCGACACTGAGCCTCTGGCCATGGATAGCAGCCTAGTGGTGCCCCCTTGAAAGGGAGTCGGTGTCCTCTGAGCCATCATCAACCGCAGTCAAACATCCGTAGCTTTCACATCCCAACCGACAGATGGCTGTAACGCTAAGCGACACCGAAACTCCTCATCATAGTGCCACCAAGCCGAACCCCGTGTGTCCGGTAGGCATTGTATATCGTATCGACATATATAAACAATTCCAAACATCGTTCTGGGTGCTTCTGACCCATAATACAACCCAAAACAGCGAAGGTCTGAAGCCAATTCCCAATCGTCTTAGCAACCTTAGGCCGCGTGTCCAAAACCCTATCATACACTCTCCGCTCCTTATCAACCGATGGCTGATCAGCCATGACCAGAGACCAAATATCCACATAACCATTCTCCCAAATTTTTTGCCTAACCTCGTCAGAAACATGTTTCCCCAGCAGGCTAACCCCACAAAAGAAGGAGTCTTTATACACACCCTCAGGCACTACTGGGGCAACAGGAGGGGAACGTGACTGAGAAGACAATCGTTCAACCCACAACTTAAAAGCCGTCAAAACCGTATCATTCGAAGACTTCCCCTCCCCCCATGGACCCGCATAAGCGTACTCACCACCCACCGGAGCAGCTGAAGGACCGGAAACTGTCTCTGTGGCAGGAACTGGAGGAAGACTGGGACCAGGCTTGCTCACGGAGAATCGCCGGCTGGAAACAGAGAAATGCCGAGGCACCTGCCTCGTTTGGCATCTGCGGATCGGGCTGCCGGAACTCGAGGAGCTGCAGGACCGATTATCTGCAGGTGGAAGGTGACCTCCAACGAGAGGATCGCTATCGTCCAGACCTGCGTGAGCTCCTGGAAACCCTAGACTGGTGACGGGACCGGCTGTGATGGCATTGGGCAGTTCCCACTGACGAGGACGACGGGAACCCCGGGAAACGGAGCCAGAAGATGACGGGCTGCTGCAATATCGGAGGATGATGGGCAGGCACAGAGGAAGGCAGCGCTACAGGACGCTCCAACGCATCCTCAAAAGGAGAATCGGCCTCAGGAAGAGGGGAGAGGGGGGGGGGGGCTGTGGCCCCGAGCACACTTGAAACATAGGGGGCGTATCACAAAGGACAGAAGGGGGGAAGGGGGGCAGCCCCAGCACAAATCAACGCCTGGTTAAGCCATCCCAAACCCTTGCTCCTCACAAATTGTTCCAAAAAGGAGTCAGCCATAGCTCAGCTCTCCGTATACTGCTCTTCTCACACAGCTTTTCTCACACTGGGATCCAGGATCAAAGAGGCTCAACCAAGGGGGGAGGACCCCTTATATAACTTCACGCCCCATGGGTTCCTGGGAAGTCACCTGACCTGCTCCACTTAACCCCTACTACACCAGATCTTAATTGGGCTAAACCTGACCTAACTTTTCCCTAACGACAACCTCCTCCATGCAGTCAGGAGTCGCCCCACTTATACAGTGCGTCCCCCTTCAGGCTGTTCTGGCATGCTGCAGTTTTTGTCTGGCCGCCTCTTGGCACGTTTCCTGTTCCCCTGCCGGATCTGTACTAACGCTAGTCCACCGGTCCGGCCCCATTCACTAAAATGGGTACAGGCTGGAGATCTTGGCACAGCACAGGAAACATGCCAAGAGCCGTCAGGACAAAAACTGGAACAGCCTGCCGGACCCTACTAATGCTAATGTGAAAGTAGCCTTATACAGTTTAGTGTCATCTGCCATAATTTATATTTTACTGTGCAAGCCTTATACAAGATTATTAATAAAAATATTGAAGAGAACAGGGCCCAATACTGACCCCTGTGGAACCCCACTAGTGACAGTGACCCAACCTGAGTGTTTACCGTTAATAACCACCCTCTTTTCTATCACTGACCCAGTTACTTACCCACATACAGACATTTTCCCCCAGTCCAAGTATTCTCATTTTATATACTAACCTTTCATGTGGCACAGTATGAAATACTTTGGAGAAGTCAAGATATACGACATCAAGTCTAGCACTTACCTCCTCATAGAAACTGATTAAATTTGTTTGACAGAACCGATCCCTCATGAAGCCATGCTGATATGACGTTATTTGCTTATTTTCATTGAGATACTCCGGAATATCCATAGTATCTAAAACCAAAATATCTGAAGGCAGGCTGTCCTATTATTTATAGTCTAAAACATAACATTTATTAATGATTTTCATAAAAGATATATAGATGAAAAGGTAAGCGTAATGGTTCAAAAAGAATCAAAAAGGGTAGTTTTTTAGTCCATATTCACTGAGGAACTGAGGTTTGTATGGGGGTCTTGAAGGCAAGATATGGCGAGTGCTCAAAGCTCAGAGGGCCTGTAAACACCCTGTAACCCTAGTCTGGGAAGGGGAGAGACCACTAGCTGGCTGTATGTTGGAGCACTCGCCCTAAAAAGGGCGACCCTCTCCACAAGAGACCTAGCCTTCATACCCCATAATCAGTTTGTTCTCAATCTACTAGAGTACATCCTTACTCATAACTTCTTTCTTTTCAATGGACGTTATTACCACCAGCTCAGGGGCACCGCAATGGGCAGTTCTTGTGCGCCATCATATGCAAATCTGCTCCTGGGCTGGTGGGAGTCCAGTGTCATCTGGTCAGATGTCCTCAGCCATTGGCAGAAAAATATCTGCCTTTGGCTGAGGTACATCGATGACATTTTCATACTATGGAGGGGCACACAAGAATCTTTCTCTGATTTTGTCAACATCATTAACAATAATGACCTAGGCCTCAAATTTACCTCCACATGCGATATGAATAGAGATGAGCGAGTAGTGTTCGATCGAGCTGGTATTCGATCGAATACTACGATATTCGGCGTGCTCGATTTCTTTCGAGTATAACGGCGATGGCGCACTTAGAATTCGTTTCCCCTCCCACCTTCCCTGGCGCTCTTTTTCCACCAATCACCATGCAGGGGGGGGTATGACGCTGAGCACGCTGGCAGCGCGAAAACGGCGTCTACATGCATTGGCTGGAAAAACCATGTGACCTCGAATATTAAAAACTCAGCTCTTCCTGCTCGTACGCATATGCTGCGTGAACTTAGTCAGGGACAGAGGCTGGAGAAGGGAGAGATAGGTTTTAGCTGTTGGACAGGCAGGAGCGTGATTAAAAGCCCTTATCAGGGCTACTATAGTGCAGTGATAGCTTTACTACAATATACACTCTGCAGAGAACGTCTGCTGTATTCAGGGATAGCTGCTGGAGTAGGGACAGAGAGAGGCATTAGTGGTGTATTAGGTGCTCTGCTACATACCAAACTATATTTGGCACTACTGCTGTGTACCTTGAACTATAAAATATATAGGCCTTATAATTGGCAACTGTACTGTGCGTTCTCTTGCAAAGTAATTTCTCATACCTGGTGTTCATACACACCGTCTGATCACTTAGTACACGGCTGTGTACCTTGAAAAATACTATATATAGGCATTATAATTGGCAACTGTACTGTGCGTTCTCTTGCAAAGTAATTTCTCATACCTGGTGTTCATACACACCGTCTGATCACTTAGTACACGGCTGTGTACCTTGAAAATACAATATATAGGCCTTTCAATTGGCAACTGTACTGTGCGTTCTCTTGCAAAGTAATTTCTCATACCTGGTGTTCATACACACCGTCTGATCACTTAGTACACGGCTGTGTACCTTGAAAAATACAATATATAGGCATTATAATTGGCAACTGTACTGTGCGTTCTCTTGCAAAGTAATTTCTCATACCTGGTGTTCATACACACCGTCTGATCACGTTAGTACACGGCTGTGTTACCTTGAAAAATACAATATATAGGCCTTTCAATTGGCAACTGTACTGTGCGTTCTCTTGCAAAGTAATTTCTCATACCTGGTGTTCATACACACCGTCTGATCACTTAGTACACGGCTGTGTACCTTGAAAAATACAATATATAGGCCTTTCAATTGGCAACTGTACTGTGCGTTCTCTTGCAAAGTAATTTCTCATACCTGGTGTTCATACACACCGTCTGATCACTTAGTACACGGCTGTGTACCTTGAAAAATACTATATATAGGCATTATAATTGGCAACTGTACTGTGTGTTCTCTTGCAAAGTAATTTCTCATACCTGGTGTTCATACACACCGTCTGATCACTTAGTACACGGCTGTGTACCTTGAAAAATACAATATATAGGCCTTTCAATTGGCAACTGTACTGTGCGTTCTCTTGCAAAGTAATTTCTCATACCTGGTGTTCATACACACCGTCTGATCACTTAGTACACGGCTGTGTAACCTTGAAAAATACAATATATAGGCCTTTCAATTGGCAACTGTACTGTGCGTTCTCTTGGCAAAGTAATTTCTCATACCTGGTGTTCATACACACCGTCTGATCACTTAGTACACGGCTGTGTACCTTGAAAAATACATATATAGGCCTTTCAATTGGCAACTGTACTGTGCGTTCTCTTGCAAAGTAATTTCTCATACCTGGTGTTCATACCACCGTCTGATCACTTAGTACACGGCTGTGTACCTTGAAAAATACAATATATAGGCCTTATCAATTGGCAACTGTACTGTGCGTTCTCTTGCAAAGTAATTTCTCATACCTGGTGTTCATACACACCGTCTGATCACTTATACACGGCTGTGTACCTTGAAAAATACAATATATAGGCCTTTCAATTGGCAACTGTACTGTGCGTTCTCTTGCAAAGTAATTTCTCATACCTGGTGTTCATACACACCGTCTGATCACTTAGTACACGGCTGTGTACCTTGAAAAATACAATATATAGGCCTTCAATTGGCAAACTGTACTGGCGTTCTCTTGCAAAGTAATTTCTCAACCTGGGTTCATACACACCGTCTGATCACTTAGTACACGGCTGTGTACCTTGAAAAATACAATATATAGGCCTTATAATTGGCAACTGTACTGTGCGTTCTCTTGCAAAGTAATTTCTCAAACCTGGTGTTCATACACACCGTCTGATCACTTAGTACACGGCTGTGTACCTTGAAATATACAATATATAGGCCTTTCAATTGGCAACTGTACTGTGCGTTCTCTTGCAAAGTAATTT